>KQ964440.1:146603-180550 GCA_001566745.1 Conidiobolus coronatus NRRL 28638
CAAAGAAGGTTATAATTCCAGTTATACGAGGAGACTAATCCGTTTATGAGCACGCTGAAGAAAACGATGTCATAATAGCGATTAGACCACCATCATTATGGGCAGGAAACGTACAACCTATGATGGTAAAATTCTGGGATAGAACGTGTATTGGCTTCTGCCCCGAAAATTGTGAAGAATATCATGCTGATTTCCAGGGAAATCTTTAAAGCTACTCTGTAGCTGCTGATTTTGACTGCAGTAGTGGTTTTGTTATGACAGCGGAGCAGGCTATCTTTTGTAGCATTGGTATAGAGGATAGTGGAGGGAACGAAAATCTCGATCTTAACCAACAAACCGGATTGGAAAGATTTATTGAACTAGTAAACTCTAACAATCACATTTACTTAGAATAGCTCTTTTTATATATAAAATTTGAATTAGTATTGGTGTGGTTAAACTTGTCTACTTTTCTGTGAAAATGTCGCAGAGTTCCGTTTTTTCGGTGATTCCTAATTCTTCTTACACTTTTCCGTCTATGTTTGAGTTACATTCTTCTTTAAATCCTAAAGGATTGGAACACACCTTCGTTCATTTGAAAACAAGCCCCGATGCTCTTGAACAAGGTCTGGTACTACATGGAATGAATAATACAACTGCTTTTTGGTCATCTCGTAGATATCGTTTGGGAAGATATCGAAAATCTAGCCATTTTGTTTGGAAGTCAATCCCTCATCTTATTTTTATTCAATTTTTTAAAGTTCAACTTTTATTAGAAAATATTTCGACCAGGTTTTGTTCAACTTGTCAAAATGAAAATCATTCTCAGGCGGCCAATGTGGAATCCCTTACTACTTTACAGGAGCAACTTTCTATTTATCCTATTCATTTGTGGATTTCCAGGCCCGTCAATAATAGAATGATTCTTCCTTACGCAGCTGCTTTACAGTCTTTCATTGGTGCCTTTTTTCTAGTTTTAGGAACTTTATTTAGTCTATTTCGAATTACATCTGATCTTGTCTCCATCAGTCTCCTTGCTGTTGGGGGTCTCTTTCTACTCTTTTCAACTTTCTTTCATTACCTTGCTGTGGTTAATTGCCAAATCGACATTGACCATTCTTTCTTTTTTCCTTTACTTTCACAGCTTCCCTCTTTGAAGCAGATTTCTCGGTTTGTCTTGAGCATTCGATTTTTCGATTGGCTTCCAAAACGCTTAGATTATTGGGCTAGCATTTTGGGTTTAATTGGATTCACCCTTTTCAACATAGTTATTCTTACTCGAATGTCATTTCTTTCATTTTCAAATGTCATTCCAACGTTACTTAATGAAATATTAGCCTATGTTTTTGGTTTAACTGGTTGTCTGCTCTCCTTTACTAATTACTTGTACATTGTGGAAATTTCTCATTCCTGGGTCGTTAAATGGCGTCCTCGTTCTTTTAGTTTTTGGGTCATTTCCTTTTACTTTTTAGGCACCCTCCTACTGACAACAGCAGCAATTTTTGACATTCAAACTATACTTCGTCCCAATATGTATCAAGTGGAAGTTGGATGGCTGCTGTTTTTGTCAAGCGCTGTCACTCTTATAGGAGCCTACATTGGAATCCTTGAATTATCAAATAATCATATGTAGGCGAATGTGACTATTTAAGCAATTAAACTATTTCTAAAAATTATAAGGATTTAATTAATTTACCAAGGTTTCTATTTTAGATGATGTAGCTTGAAATACTAAATAATATTAGTTTTGAGACATAGAAATTAAGTAACAAACACTAAACAGTTTATTGACAAACTGAAGGGAATTCGATACTTTCACTAAAGCGACTAAATAGTCCAGGATTTTGCTTCAGCAAATCACATACTTCATGAGCATATCCAGCCAGAATAATTACAAGTTTGCCTTGGAACTGCGGCTTACTTAGCTGATTTACTATTTCGTCGAATGCTTCGCTATTAAATCGATTAAGTTGTGGATTAAGGCGATAGAATTCATTAGTACAACTTGGAGTTATAAACTTAGTTTTCTGAGGTCCTATCTCAGCTATTGTATCCGTAAGACAGTCTGTAGGTATGATGCTGCATATTGTTGGCCCTTCATCTACTCTAGTGGTCTCAATTTTGTCTGCCATCTTATTGCACTCTACGCAAATCTTAGGGGTCTTGGCCTTACACATCGTAGTTGGTAGTTTGTATTATAGAGATAGTTTGTTCTCCTGATACCACATGGCAACGTACGTTGCGGTGGGTACTGCTATGCTGCAAGATGTCTTCTTCAAAATTACTCCCACAACTCAACTTCGATGTAGTAGGACATATAGTAGAATACCTACCACTCAGTCAGGTATACACAGTTGCGCATCAATTTGTATTTAATAAGGAACAATCTAAAAGTATATTGCCCCATAGAACAAGTCCTATTGTACTGTTCAGCAAACTACTGAGTGATGTGCATAGACTTCTTTACTACATGGACACCAGGAGCTGTTGGTTATATGGATCGAGGGTAGCCGACTACTTTGTACCTGGGTCTTGCAGTAGTAACTCAGACTGGAACTTTATGACCGGTAATAAAGTCGATTTTGTACTGAACCAACTGCCGTACAATGTATGGTTATTTCATTTTTCTCTATTGTGATACCAAGTTCCTCCAAAGCTTTTTCACGCTCTTGTTGAATCTTTTCAGTATTTTTAAGTTTATTCGTAATCTGCTGGTGAAATAGCTGCAATTATAGCAGGTTTTGAGTTACCATGTAATAAATTATGAGTAAATTAGCAATTAAATAAGTTTCTTTTAATAAACTTACTGAATCACGGTACGGAATAAATATATCCACCTTCTTCTTTCCTTTCTTAGAAGCAGCTGAGGATTGATCAGCTAAAGCAGAAATAACTTTACTGAGGGTGGTGAGTGATTTGTTAATATTAGCTTCCCCTTTAATCGAACACCAGTTGCACCAGTTGCACCAGTGGAGTTGGCACCAGGATCGGATCTGGTCATCGTTAGGAGAATAGTAAATACTGCATGGGATCTAGAAGAGGTAGCATTCATATTTGTAGGAGCTATAGTCCTTGCTTTATTACCCTCATCCATTAAATCTTCTACATATGAACCAAGTGCTGGATGTTCTCTAACTTTTTCACAATAAATTTCCATAAGAAACTTGAATGTTATAGGTAAGGTGAGGGTCGTCATTATTATTAATACTATCAAATAATTCAACGCAAGTTAGCGGTATAAGACCTTTATCTTCACCATATCCAAACTAAAATAAAAGTATTATACCCTTCAAAGGCGTGGTTAAGTAAACTTATACCTACATCGTTGAATACGGCAGCTTGGCATGCGTAGTTGGGGTCTGAAGGGTCCGAAGCGGACCAGTAACTTCTATCGAAGGCAAAAGTCTTAGGTGCATTATCCTCTTACCCATTTAATTACAGTAGCCAATAGCTACAAATTGAAGTGTTCTTTAGTTATTAAATGATAATACAAAAAGTACTAGTGTACTGCAATTGGGTATATCATAACCTTAATATTTTCCATTATACCAGGCTGCCAGAGTAGGTGCGACCTTACGAGTTCTATCAGCTTTAAACAAGGCTTAATCGGAGTCAACAAGTTAAATATTAGGTTTAATTAATGAAGTGGAAGAATGGTTCTTGAATCTATGATAACAAAGATATACCGATTACCCGCAGCAGTGGTTGGTAGCGGACCTAGAAAATCTACCCCTATTTTTCAAAAATGTAATTGGCAGGGATTGTGTACAATTTCCGAGCTTGAGCTTTGCCTTGGTTTTGTTGACAAACTGGGCATCTGGAAACTACAAGGGCGGCGGTATCCAGTTGATTAGGCCAGTAGTAGTTTTTTCGTAGAATTTCTGTAAGTTTTTCGAACCTGTGCCCGCTGATATATTGAAATTAAGAATTTGGATGGAGAAGTTAGCCCTATAAAAAATAATTAAATATAATTAAACTTACGTAATACCTCAAAATGAGTACACCAGGCCAAAAAAAGAGAAAACTTCGATATAATGTTGACTACTAAGCCTATTATTTGAGCACCAAATAGGTAGGTTAAAGGAGAAGGTTTATGAAAGATTCCAACGATACCAACATTATATCTAATAATTATAATAGTACTGTATATGGATTCATGACTATAGGAGATAGTTGGCAGATGGTAATATATGATGGCAAGCAATTTCAAAAGTCAGAAGAGTTTAAAGTAATGTTTGGGACAATGGAACAAGACAAAGAACGTTGGATGAAAGATTTCTCAATAATAGTAGACTGTATATATTATGCTTTAAGTCAACAAACAAAGTCAATATAGTTCAATACATGGGTTTACAATAAAACTACAGAATCTAACTTCCTCAAAGGAAAGTTGCCGGCATATCACCTTTAGAGGCCTAATGAAAATATGTACGTTTTTAGTATATTGTGCCTGTGTATCCAGCGGTCCATGATATTGGATGACTTCCTTAATACCTTCTTCCTTGAAACGTAATGTTTCAGCACGGACTACGGGAGAGTTAGCCAAGAACAATCTAAGAGCATCAGAACCATAGTTGTTGATGACTTTAAGAGTATCAAGGTAATTCTTCAAACGCTTACTCATCTTCTTACCATCACTAGCTAAGACCATACCGTTAACAATCAAGTTCTTGAATGGAGGCTCGTCGAATAAGTGAGTAGAAATAACAAGAAGGGTATAGAACCAGCCTCTAGTTTGATCTAAGCCTTCAGCAACGAAATCAGCAGCTACAGAGTAGCTTTAAAGATTTCCCTGGAAATCAGCAGGGAAACTAGCCTTGAATTTGGCTTCTTTTTCGAAAGAATAATGTTGTTGAGCATAAGGCATACTAGCAGATTCATTAACGGGGCAAGGTAAGAAACCATCTGATTCAATAATTCCATTAGCAATACAAGCTCTGTAATCGTCTTCACCAAAAGCAGGAGCTTGGAGGACAATACCAGTACCGTTTTCGTCGGAAACGTAGTCATCAGCAATAACTCTCCAAGCACTGTGCCCAAGTTGGGGGTTGAAGTAGTCGAAAAGAGGGACGTTTTTCAATCCAACGAGATTAGCACCAGGAATCTTTTCGAGAACTTGGAACAATAATGGGAGAGCAAAAAACCATCAGGCACTTAGCTATACTACTTGATAGTCAAGGTATTAATGAAATGATAGAGAAATATTAAATAGTGAAACTGTGGAGGAATTCTGGGAAAAGTATAATAGCTACTACCTCATAAATCCCCCAGAACCAGGCTATCTGTCAAGTAAGCATTTCTTTAGTACTCTACGCTGTGTTACAGATCGGTTTATGGAATATGGAGAAGCAACAAAAGAAATAAAAAGGAGATGACGGTGGGCTTACACGAAGGTGAATACCCTAGGTGAATACCCTAGGTGAATACCCTAAATCGCACAGATAAAACACCCTGCCAATCAAAGAGAATTTGTAAGTCAAATTCTATCAACAAGCACACCATCTACTGGCCCTAACATCCTTTGCACAAGGAGATCTTCAATCTTAAGTTTCGGGGCTTTTCATCAAGAATGGGGTAAATCGAAATACAGTCTATAGAGCACATCTTTATTCTTCGTTAAGATTGCCGGTGTGGACCTGGTAGAGACATACATTCAATTTCAGACTTTAGACTCTTGTGGGTAAGTTAACCCTTGTCGGTTTAAGTAGTTGTTTCATGAAACAGAGCTTTAACACAACCACAGCCGCTTAACAGAGTGATTTGGGCAACAGTAGTACCTGCGAACAGCGCATAGGCCTTAGGCTTACCAATAGAAAAATTCAACATTAACTCAGTACCAGCATAAACGACGCGAGAGCGCATCCAAGAACGCTATTACTCTTCGATAGGGAAGACTACATATTTAGCAGCAAATTGGGGCAAACCCTTGGTCAATAAAAGATAAGGACGACCCAAGGTTTAACAAGTTATAAGGTATTTTTACCTTCTATAACCATGACTACGCTGTTAGATTGGCAAAGATGCTCCTGTTAGTAATCTCAGGCTAGGCATCTCCGCTGCAGGTGTTACAGCGTTCGGTCCGGTGCCTCTCTTTACTATGAGTATTAGCGCTGAGGGGGTATCCAAACCTCTGGCTGAGGAATTAATCTTCTAATGGTATCGATGGAGTTAACAAAGCAAATGGTTCTACCAGGATAGTGCAATAATAAGTAATAAAGGTATAAGAATTTATCTGCCAATAGACAGTCGATTCTAGATTCAACTAGCTTAGAGGCTAAGCCTAGGCTAAGCCTTGGTCCTCTTTAGATTTTCTATCCTTTTAACAGCTTCAGATTTAGCTATTGAAGGGGGTAATTTTACTGAAAAAAAATAAAAGTTTGCCTACTGGCAGCCTTTGGTATATTGTCAATTTGTTTGTCCAATTGGGCAGTAATTGTTGAACTTCCTTAAATCTGCCCGTTTCTAGCATTCTATCAGCTTCGTCAAATACCAAGAACTCCACTTGTCTAATTAACTAAATCCCAAGGACGTCCCGGTGTAGCTACTAAAATGTGAGGGATCTTTTTTAGTACTCTGTTCTGCTTTTGAACACTTAAACCGCCTACAATAGTCCCTCAATAAAAATTGGGATATACTTGCCGATTTGCTTTAAATCTTGGGTAATTTGTAAAGCTAATTCACGTGTAGGGGCTAAAATTAAACCGTATACCTTTTTACACTCGGCGTCTGTTAAATCAACTTCGACAATTCTTTGTAGTATGGGCAGGCCAAATGTCAATGTTTTTTCTGAACCCTAATAATTATTGTTAGCACTAATAAACATGGTTTAATAGGGTATCCTTTTGAATTTGTGTTGGTGTGAAGAATCTAGGTTTGTATAAGCTTTTCATTATATTATCGTGGAGTTCGTAGTGAATCCAATCCCCTAACTTGTCTATTGTAAGAGGTTAAAATTTATTTGTTATATAGTAATATTATTAAAGTATAACACCTTTGATTTCTTCAAGTTCTTCTCCATCCTCGACAAAATCGTCAACATGGATAAAGCGCTCCATTTTTGGGATTGGGTTACTAATGTCAATAATACCCACTATTTGATTGGAAAGGAATCTCTTCTCCAAACTCTCTTCCCAATGCCGTATTCCCTTGTGTAGGTGGTGGCTCTAATGCCATTGGTATGTTCCATCCATTCGTACCCGATTCAGAAGGCCAGAGGAGAGGACGTTAAAATTACTCAAAAGTGTAAACTATTCTATATTAATTAAAATCTGTTTATTGTTGATATCTGGGCAATTTACTTGTCTTGTCTCCAACTTCCATAGTAATGATGTTTAATAAATTGCATCTGGTTATCAGTGGATGTAGCGCAATAACTATCTTTATCGGGTGAGAATACTTTGACTGGCGCAATGCATACATCACCTATCTTGTAGAGATTACCACATGGGGCATCTTCGTACATATTAGTACCATGTTTCTTTTCAATGTATTCTTTGATAGAATCACCCCAAACACCTGGACCGGTTATTCTCAATACATCAACATCTGTAATTTTATCTTTACCAGTTTTCAAAAATTCTTCTAATCTACTGATTACATTCTCTATGACTGTTTTAAATACAGGGTGGCCTTGAGTAGAGTAAAATGACCATTGATTAACACCGAAGTGAGGCTCCCATTGTAAAAGACCAGTTTCAGATTCACGATCGTCATTTTCAACACCACCAATGAATTTGCATCCTAAATTCATTAATCGAATTATATCCTTTGTTTTAACCAATTCTACATCCGAATCAGCATAGATACCACCGTATTCTTTAACAATCATATAGCGGAATATATCAAACAATAATACCTTGTTTAATTTCTTGACTCTTTCGATATCGATATTTGACATCTTTTTAATAAAGTTATATACAGTTTCATCGTCAAGAACTCTATGTTCCCAATTTTCAAAGTTTTTCCAAGAGTCCATCCATTCACGTTGATTAGAGTCTATCTGAGGTTTTGAAGTTTGCCAAATAGTTTTGTTGATCTTGATACTGTGATCTAATGGCAAAAACTTTACATCCCATTTTTTTTCAGTTATTTTAGATTGTTTCGGAGATGAAATATGCAAACTTAATGTTAAAATCAAAACAAATGCTAAAATAATACATATGATTATTTTTATATTTTGATATAAAAACCGAAAAAAGTTATTCATCTTATATCTTTCCATGTTTGAATATTATGTTGCTATATTCTTAAATTAGTTTAAAATTCCAAAATGTTTCTATTAATAGAAGGCAAACTGAACCAATATTATTAAATAAGAATAGCAAAGTATACCAATCTATAGCAATCTATAAGTAATAATTTATAGTTTGATCTCTATAAACAATATGATTCAAAGTTTTATAAAAATAATCAGTTAATAATAAAAAAAGTGGAAAAGAAAGGGTAGATGATTTGTAGGTATTAAATATAGAAAAATAGAGTGTGGGGCATTATCTCTGGGGTTCCCAACCGTGTGATAGGCCCCATCATTGGGCCAATTGCCCGTACAACAAATTTGGGTACTATCATTTTCGGGAATGGATACTTGTTACCATAGCTCTTAATATATTGGCAATATCGAGTAACTTGATTGAATCAGCTACAATGATATAACGCCCTGTAGCTTTCGGATCAAAAACCCGCTAAAACATGGGCACGGGCCACATCACGCACATCTACGGCAGCACTGATCAGATCAGGCACGCCTGATTTAAGACAACCATCTCCCAACGATTTTGTTTCTTTTGAATACTCCGCGCTTCTCGCTCGGCAGCGACTTTTGAGTAATTATAAGGGTTATGAGTAACCGAGCTACTTTCATTCCAGTGTGTTTCATTGAACATATGACCTGGTAAATCTTTAGCATCAAAGATTTTTATGCGTTGGGTAATAATTAACGAAATCTGTGGTATTTTCTTCCATATACAGTACTTTGGAAAATAAGCTAACGTATCTTTCAATGTAATTACCCATTACAGTGAGCTCAACAAACTTGTCTACCGGTGTGTCCACTTCAAACCACCGCCATCTTCCAAAGGCCCAGTTTAATATTTGAGTTTTGGTTGGATCTTCTTTAAAGTGGACGACTCCTTTTACTCTATAAATATCTTCAGGGCTTAGTGTCTTTAAAAGCGTTTCCCATTCATCTTTTGTGAATAAGTTCCACATGTTTGACTTTTGGATGTCAATTTGAATGATATCAACTTCATTATTTTGATGGCTTTTATCATAATTTTCGTCTCCCCCACAGAATTTATTATAGGAATATATTTTTCTCCGGTCCGATAGAGGCTTTATCTTAAATAGGGTGGTATCCAACCCAAAAATAAGCTCAAAATCAAGAGGTTTGTCCTTATAGCAGAGAACTCTTGGTGTATCAGGATTTAACTCGGCTACATGATCTATTACTAGATCTAGTTGTCTCTCATTTACCAGCTCTACTTTGTTCAAAAGCAACAGATCGGAGTACTGAGCCTGTAGCTTGGCGGTATAGCTGGTATCTTCATAGCCTTTGAAATTTTTGCAATCCACAACTGTGATGATGGAGTCTAATTTAAAACCTTTAGGCTCTAATTCTCTAATTTGCCAAGCAATGGGGGCTGGAAAAGCCGAACCACTAGTCTCGATAATAATCCTATCAGGCTGATAGAGCTCTTCAATTTCTAACAGAGCATTCTTCATTTGTCCTACCAAAACGCAACACAAGCAGCCATTCAACATTTCTTTAACGGCCATATGCTCAGCCCTAGTACCCCTCCGCTCGCTATCGCGCCTACTCAATTGCTCAAAAAGTTTACTGTCAATCGCATTATCTCCGAATTCGTTTTTTAAAATAGCAATCTTATAATCGTTAGGAATACTAGGAATCAAATTTAGAATTATTGAAGTTTTGCCAGACCCTAAAAAACCTGTAAAAACTGTTATTTCTACCATTATTATTAGTTATTAATAATTATTTTATTAATTTAATTGAGATAAATCGGAAGAAGTTTCGCTCTTTGCCTTATTTTCCAAATATGTCAGAATCTGGTGGTTCGAATCCTTAAGTTTAATTTTTTATAAATACTTCTTCCGTTACTACAAAGACTTAATTACCCATTAAAAAAAGATATCATTTCTATTGCCTTGGTTTGTTCTACCAAATTATTTAAGAATATCACTCAAGTGGGTCAACAGTTTCGAAGTGATAATGTTCGTGGCAGAGGCATCGACATTCTTCTGCTTCCTGAAACTAGGCTTAGTCCCCACGGAACTGCTTACGCGCTGTTTTGGGGCCAATCTTGAGCAGGTATTGAATGAACACATCGGACATGGCTTTGTTTTGCAGCATATACGAAAGCAGAGTTCTCGTTGCAAGAGCGCTGACACTTAATAATTCTTCATAGCCATCAACGCAAGCCCAACGCAAGCCTAATCCTATTTCTAACACCACTGTCTCCACCACCCCACCAATTCATCTGTATGTTAACATTCATTCTCTCAGCGTTCATACTTTGGCAAGGTTCAGTGTACAGGACATTCTTAGCTCGAGATAGCAAAGCATTGGGAATATCATCACTCGTTATCCTAATATCAGGAGAGTAATAATCATTAAATTATTGATCTTATATACAAGCTGATTTCTAGGAAATCATAAGTGCAGCACTTTTCCTGAAATCATCTTTTGACACATCATTGGACGATAAGTAAAAAATATGAGGTATGGAGCTGAGTATAATGAAACCTAGGTATTTTAGTGGTTTACTTTTTAAAAACATTTACTACAATGTGAAGGTTACTTCCTTGAAACGTATTTCCCGCAGCAATTAAAATAACAGCTATCAAACCTGGTATGGTAGAAACTAAATTCTCTATATTTAAATTCGATGGTGTTAAATCAAACCTTTAACTGCTGAAACAGTTATCTTCGCTGCTAGTAGACCAAACCATCTTGATATTTCTGATATCACAATCTCCCCCAAAGGTCAAGCCTCACCCACTTTAGTTCAGCGCGGGTCTTGTTCTATTTTGCTTTTAGCATTTAAATACATTTTCTATTATTCTAATTTACATATAGCAGCACATTATACTAAAAGTAGGTAAGGTTTGACTTAGATCTAGGCGTGTTTACAATCAAGAGCAAAAAAAGAAAAGCCGTTGTGGCTTCTACAGAATTTAATCAACACTAAATCTTTGACTCAACCAGTTTTTATGAAATGAAAACTCACGGAACTTTAAATTCTTCCACATCGTTCTGACGAATCATCTTTTAAAAGGTAAGCGGGGCTATAGCCAGAAGGAGAGTTCTCATTGATTAGTAAAGGATTAGGATGTGTATTGTTTTTATCGCCTAGGGAAGTGTAGCCTTTGTCATATAGACTACAGTATGGAACTTTAAACAACAACAAAAAATCCCAAATAGCATTATAAGACCAGTCTAAAATAGGGTGTACCCTCATGCATTCTGGCCACCCTTCTGACGTTACACAAAAGTCAGACAAGAGATGTCCGTAAGGATCAGTCTTTCTTGTTCCGATCAATATAGCTTTAATATACGAATGTGAATTTAGAAATTGAAGCAAACCTACTTTCATAGGACCAGAAACTTTGACTAGATCGATATTATAGTTGATCCTACATTCTTCAACAAATTCATCTATCTCGCTAAAGGAGTTAGAGTTGACGATATATAAAGCAGGAATTTTCTTTAAATCTAATCCTGGTTTAATGCGGTTTCTCCTAAGCAAGCATATTGAATAAAGAGCTAGTATTACAGTGCAGTCTTTTCCCCCGTTAAAGCTAAAAGCGAGCCCGTCCCCATACCTGTCGATAGCTTCATCAATAATTCTAATAGCCTCTTGCAATTTTATTGATAATTCTGACTGCTGTACTAAAATTAAACAGAGCAGGTTGATATGATTAGTGCAAATAGTCTTGATATTCTTCATATTAAGATATATATTATATTAGATTTTTTAATTAAATGGATGTTGATTTCAGCAGCATATTTAAACATTTGATGCCGTCGATATATTAGGGCGATTCTATGACCCAGATGCAGGAAATTCGTCCAAACAGTGTGGTGCGGGACAAGAAGAATTAATACTGCTGGGCGATAATCATGATATCTCTGTGAAAGTATTACAACTTGGAGGTTAAGTGTGGGCGCTAGAGTAAGAGAGATACGTATTTTTGATTAAATAAGATGAGGTAGTAGAGCACAGTGTGCATATATTTCTTATCGGTATAGCGACGGCCGGTATAGGTAAATGATACACATTTAATTGCATTGTCGCTCTGATAAAAATATCTTTACCCCTGTGACACGATTGGAAAGTTCACAGGTAAATAACCAATACAACTCATAAACTGTGTTAAAAGAGTCAACATGATAGGTGCAATATAAAATGATACAAGAAGTATCCCACCTCAACGATGACAAACATGGCTTAGGTTCTTTCAAAGCTAGAGTTTTAGCACTTTACAATGTAACGTGACATTTCACTAAATAACTTACCTGAAATCAATTGGTACAAGACCAACAAAACCATATGCATCTCCTTATATTTCTTTGAATAGTTGTCAGGAAGAACCACCTTGTTAAGAATCAAGTAACCGCGGTAGTGTCAAGAGCTTTTTCAAGCTCACCGGTAGTTAGATTTTATCGAGCAGGTAATAGACTTTCCAAGCATTAAACCGAAATAGCGAAGATTTGCAGAGTGGGTATCCCAATATAATTTCATTTCTATTGGTATGCTTGCAAAAACTATTATGGGGGGATAGTAAATGTTAATGATTTCAGCTATACTAGGCCAGAACATAGAGCTAAAGATATAAACTATCAGTTAAATAACGAACAGCAAATAGCATTTGATAAATAATCAAAAGATTAAATCAATATTCACTCGCTCTACTAGACGGGGAAACTGAATCTAGAAAACCTGAAGTATATCTTTCTGTAATCAGAAAATTACTCAAAAAAATTACAGGGTGAATTCTTATATGCAACAAAGTTGCAGGGTATAGGGGGAATACAATTTGTTCATAAAAGTCTAAAATTTAAAAAATTAAATGTTCCTAAAATAAAATAAAATAAAAAACCTACTATGGACCAGACGACACCATATACAACAAACACCTTTTATTATTTGTCTCTCATAATTGACAAGTACAAAGATATAAAGAAAGAAGATGATGTAGATCTATTTAAATGCATTAGAGATATTATACATGTAAGACATGATATTTTGCACTTATATGTAGATTCACTCTGCACTGATTCACTAATGAGACCTAGGACATATATAAGAGAATACAATCTTAAACAGATATTTAATATGTCTCCTGTTCTGCCAGACATCTGTAGTATATTATCAATTGAAAATTCTGAAAATGTGCTGAAACTAACACCGGACTTAATATTGTATAGGGAAACAGGAGTAAATACTGAGTGGTCATTACTTAGAGATGCAGGACTAGGAAAGGGTAGGCTACAAACAGTAATGGCTGTAACTGACTGGTTTAGAACAAAGGATATTTATGTAATTGATGTAAGTGTGACTTCATCACTCAATCAGAGAATTAGAGAGAAAGATGAAAAATATTCTGAATTATGCTCACTAATTAAGAGGCTTGCCAATAGCTGTAATTTTAGGGTGTTTGCAGTATCTGTCAGTCTATCCACATTACATCAGGAATTGACTACTCTTCAAAATGACCTTTCGATGGAATTTGCTATAAATGATGCATATATGGCTATTGCAAGCTTAATGGACTCTGCAGAAGGAGCACTAGAGCATATTAAACAACTTACCAACGATAGACAAGCAGTAGAATTTTTTATGATGAGAGAATATGGAAATAATGAGGGCATGCCATATAATGACACCATATCCCAAAGTTCTATAACAAATAGAGAAAAGGTTTCGAGAATGTATGAAATCCATATGACACATAAGGATGATACATCTTCACTTATAGATGAAATGCCTAATGATGGGGAACCATTAGCTGAGAATAGGATCTTAGAGCTCCTAAAGTCTTCATTAGAGTCTACAGAAACAGATGGGTTATATGAGCTTAAGACCAACTATAATATTATTGATTCTGTATTGCTTAAAATATCAAATAAAATAAAAGAGAACCAGACATCAAAAATTAGGCCATCTATACATACATTCTTGCCGTTCACAAATTATATTATCCCTGACAAGATGATTTTTCCGTCAGGCCAAAATCCCTTAGAAGACCATAATCTCGAGCAACAACAGATCATAAAGCTTCTTACAATATTCAGTAATCTCGAGTTTGGATCAGATCTTTTTTTGTCTGGTTTGAGTGATCTTACTACTGAGCTGTTAAAACCATTTTGTAATGACAATTATAGAACATTTAACACAGCACTATTTAACAAAAACATTATATTGTCAGAAGAATTTGATAATGCTGCCAATTCTGCCTATAGTGATTATAAGCAAAAGGCTAGGATGACAAAGCACAATATACTGCCTAAATTAACTTTCATAAAAAACACTTCTGAGGCTGTATACACCCAAAAGCTTAGGGATGCAATGAGTACATATCATAGCATCATACCCTGTGAGGATGAAACACGAGCATTCCGGCAAAAAATAATTAAGGTTAACATGAACAAACTAACTCCATCAGCACGTGAAATTTTGAAGCAAAATCACAGTGGGATAAAGTCAATAAGAGAATATAAACCATTTGATGATAGTTCAATTCCTCCAGAGATGTCTGAATTTATTGATGATGTGCTAGATAGATACTCTACTAAAGAAAATCTGCCAAAATATATAAATGACAATCTACAAAGCACTAAATCTGACAAGTTTGTAAAAGAAACCATAAGTACCTTCTCACCAACTGATAATCATGTACTAACTCAGTTAAAAAAGACCAATACAGAAGATATCTGCAGCATATTAGATGAGGTGAGAACCTATCCTGCATATTGGCAATCTTTCTACCAATTTCTTACAACTGAGCAATTATGCCACTTTACTCAGTATACACTACCTACGAATACCTTTTCTATATTCACATCTGGAATACCAAATGTTGCCTTCTTAGTCCAAAATTCATATCATGATTCTGGAAAGGATGTTGGAAAGTCATTCTTATCTTTTGGCTATACAGATAATTTAAGTGAGCTAAGTCCTGTTTATGGCAAAATATATTATCAGCGGTTGTATTTCGGTGACAGGTATTTATATTTCTTTTGTACTAATTGGAGGAGATTATCATCTACAAAATTAACATTTGTAAAAGATCAATTTTTTTCAACTTTATCTACTGGGCTATGTGCACTCTTGAGACACAAGAGTGATATAGATCATTTACAGATACATTCTGAGTGTAATTTGGTGCTCAGACATCATTATACACTGAAGACAGTTGTAGGGAATTGCACAAACCAAAAAACAGCTGAAATGCTAGCAGACATGAGATATGCAATAATGTCTTCATTTTCAGAGTTTTCGAGAATTGACAAGTTTATAGAAGACAAATTTAATCCACCCTTCCGAACATGTTTTGACATATGGATATTTAAGAGGCTCTACAATATAAGAGATTTTGTAAAGGATATTGCAACTCACAGGTCAAATATGAGGTTTAGACAACCCAAATTTATAGGGAACCAAAGAACAGAAGACTCAATCGGAGGAGAAGTTATGATACCATCCGTATGGGATAATCACACAATAAATGATTTGCAAGACATTCTTGATGATCTTTTTTTGTATGTTCACACTGCAAAAGAACCAAGTTCCATACATTATGAAAATGTGAAGAGTATAAAGACAATACTGAAATTTCAGAGTATGTACAACAACCTCAATAGTTTGAGAAAGAAAGGTGATATACTAAGCAGTTTAGAAACTCTAAATTCCTTTTTTAATGACAACAATATTATAGGCCATTCATCAGATATTGTTCAGCTGTCAGCACGATTTACCCTCAAGAGTATGAGTTCAGAGCTTATAGATGACTTATTTACAGATGTTCTAAATGAGCCACTATCAAACATAACAAGTACAAAAGCAGCCATACCGGAATATAAGAGAGAAGTTATTGTAAAAAAACAGACTAGAAGAAAAATACAGCATATAAGAGATCACTTAGAATCTGTCGTAAAAAATCAAAATCCTGATGAATACAAAAATCTTGACAAGAGTATTAGAGAAATGCTATTAGACAAGATAAAATACAAACGCCACTATGGAAAGAATGAGCAAGTTAAGAAACGAGATAGTCTTCTCCAAGAATATCAAGATATGGAAAGAAAGCCAATTTTGTCTGTTAAAATAGGTGAAGAGATAATAAGGTCCTTAACACAGCAAGTATCTGTGATACCGTCACACTCACACTTGCCAGGTGGTATTCGTGCAAAAGTTCATGATTGCTTGTTAGATTACTTAGAAAATAATCCTGAGTCAAATAAGGTTTTGGATCTTGCAGAGTGGAATGTTCTCAACAATGAATCTCTAGTGCATGCAGATATATGCATAAAAGCACAATATGGAGCTAAGAGAGAATTCTATGTTATAAATATAGGGGCCAAAGCAAAAGCTCGATTACTTGAAGAATTTTTCCACAAAATATGTAACCTTTTGCCAAATGAAATGATATCAGTACCAGGTGATAGAAAGCTCCTCACTATGCAAGAGCAAATAAATAAATGTATCATGTCAAAGAAAAGTACCCACTCAATATATTATACAAATGGAGATTGTACAAAGTGGTCAGCAGCTGAGACTATGGAGTGTTTTTATAGCCTATTGCTTGGAATGAAAGATAAAATTCCTGAGGAGGCTTTCAAGTTATGCAAAATTGTAATAAGATCATGGGGTATGAAGAAGATAAATATACCGGTTTCTATACTCACAAACACATATAAAGTAAAAGAGGATATCACAGATTACTTAGAAACTTGCACAGATGCACAATTGTCTAGCTCCCAAAACTTCCTCCAGGGAATGTTCAACTACATGTCATCCTTTAAGGCTGTGTGTTGTTCAAATTACACATTACATATGTGGAGGAAGATGTATCCAGATTCAGATTTGGAGATGTCGCATTTAGAGCATTCTGATGACTATGTCCTGATGATATCAGTTAGGACAGAAGATGAAATGTTAAAGTTTAGGAAGTTCCATAGGATGATGATGAAGCTCCACGGCTTCAATGATTCAGAAAAGAAAACGAACACTCAAAAGTTTTTGATGGAATTTATCTCTCTTGCATCGATGAACGGCCACATGACATATCCTCAAATAAAAAAGACAAAGGAGGTAGGTTTAAATATGGGCTGTACTGGATATAGAGATGATGTAGACACAGCGATGTCAAGAGTTGGGGAGGCTATGAGGATAGGGACCCCGGGAGATGCTTGTTATGCAATGCAAAAGATTCATTTAGCTAATGTCTATAGGTCTTATTCCCTATTTGAAGGACAAAGGAACAATGTTTGGACTTACTCAACAATGATGGAATTTCCTGTGGAAGCTTTTGGAATGCCTGATACATACCCATTAATACCCATGCTTGCAAAAGGAAACTGCAATAATTATAGGCTGTATCATTTCTCGGAGAGTATCGTTAAGAAGCTAATTGAGACATTGTTTAGTATGGAAATTGTAAATTCCCAAGAGTCATCTGAACTTGAAGATGCGGATGTAGGGGAAAATATTAGGTTATACCATCCGAGGTACATATTCAATAAGGATAGCAAGACAATTAAGAAAATAAGAGAACGGCTCAATATTGAATATGAGGATGTCAAAAGCTTCTGGGATGAGCATAAAAGTTATAATTTCATAAAGCCTGTATCTACCCTCCACCTTAGAAATTGGATGAAGTCCATGTATTTTAGGAGCAACTTTACTCTAGCTTATTCAAGGACATCTAGAGCGCAAATTACACTTAGATTATCTACATACACCAGTAAGGCATGTATAATAAATCCACTAGATCAGGGACAAAATTTCATTATCAATGGGACTGGCACAATATTGGATGGAAAGAATAGAACTGAACCATATAATATTTTACAATATGTAAATTGGCTGAAGAATTCTGATTCTGAAAAGTTTCTAACAAAGTGCAAGAAAATCTTAGAATCTGAAACATCCCTAAGTTACGATGTAATGCTGCTCCGGACATTAATTAACTGTGATTCTACAATTGATGCAATATATAATATGTTAAAAACCACAAGAATAGCAGAAGGCGAAACTGAGACAGTTCCTACTGTTGCAATGCTAACACCAAATAAATTACTATGGGTAAGCACAAACAACAGCCCGTCTACATTGCTTCAATATATATTTAATCCAGAAGATCTGAAAGATGACATGAGACACTTTAAAAGTCATAGATCATTAGAAGCAGATAAAGAAGCTATAACAAAACATTACAAAGTTAAGCTAAATTCACAATCGCCTTTGTCAACAGTTAAAACTGTTTTCCAGGACATCATCATGTCACAACAGCGTAGGAATTTATGCATGGGCTATTACAATGTTGGGAACAACCTGGATGATTTCATTAAGAAACATATTGAATATGGGTCATCAACAGGGAAAACTTATAAGGTGTACACAAAAGGTATAACAGAAGCTGTGAATCCTCATACAGGACAACCCTTTTTCAAAAAGAATCTTGATTTGACAAGAGAAGAAGTTAGACTTGCAATTGATGACTTAACCTTAGCATACGTACTTCTTAAGTTCTGTTATAAAGTGGAAGATTATGAAATAAAGAAGTGCTTGTCAACAATGCAGTTTAAGAGCATAGAATTTGGCAGGCAATCTAAATTATTATTATATGAGGAATTAATGACATACACACTCCCAAAACTCCAATCTGTTGGATGCACAAACAAGGAAATTCAAAGGTTCTGTTATATGAAGGCAGTGCTTGAGAGTGACATGTCAGATATGTATGAATACCTTGAAGGAACTTTCAGCTATATGTATGATTACTCCATCACATTTGGCCCAGAATGTAATAGTATACAAGATCAGGTTAGATTTAGATATCTTAAAACTGATTATATTGGACTGAAGATGGCAGATAACACCATATTATTACTTGCTGATTCTTGTGTCAAAATTGGAATAATGAGTGCATATATTATATGTTTGAAGCTATTCAAAAAAATAAAGTTTTCTGATCTTGAGTATTTTATAACATCTCCAACATTCAATAATATCAGAAAGTCTGGGGGATTTAGTGAACACAATTATAACATACTGTCAGAACCTTTCCAGAAGTATGTAAAAGTACAATCAGTTGTATTTTCTAGCTTACAAAAGATTGAGAATGTATCTGTCGGAGATCCAGATTTAGATATATTCATACAAGAAAAGGGAAACCCAAGTATCTTTATATGTGACCTCCCAAAATCTACCACAGATTTATACAGGGAACACATTTCAAAGCGAGCAGAGTTAATAAAGGATAAAGGGGAGGTTAGAACTGGTACATCAAAGGTTTATAGTCTGCCGTTCTTAGACTGCTCACAATCTAATTTGACAACATTTTATAATGACATAAGTCTTTCTGGCTTGCCAATAAATTGGTGGATGAACCAGAGTAGAGCTCTAAATTTCATTCAGAAGGGAGAGGTCACATGCAACCAGGATGATATAAGTCTTATCAGTGAAGACCATCCTATGATTGGAGATGAGAATATGTTGTTCAGGATGGATATATTAAGAAAGAAAATAGATAAAATCCCAAACATACATAATCAATTGGAACCTAGAGACATGCTTAAGATTATATCTCCATTACAAGGTGGCACTATCGTATCAGATAAAAAAAGTGATCATGATGGAAATATAGAAGAGTGTTTTCCAACTCAGATAAGCACCGATGAAATTCTGATAGCATTGAAGGGTGTCATTTATTTTGAAAATTTTGTAAATGAGGTTCAGATTCATGGTACTGAAGTCATAGACAAATTTAAGGTCGCAAAGTCTATAATTCAAGATATATATCATTTGGGGTATGAGACAGAGTGTATTAAAAAATCAATAAACGGAAAGGATGATAATATTTCAAACATGCTCAGGTCAATATTAGGTAAAGAAACAGTTACAAAATATGATGTTATAGGGGTAATAATTGGTTTTATGGAAAATGATCCAACAGTGGACAAGAATGACTTGAACTGGATTGATTCTGCTGAATTAGAAGGAACAGACATTTACGCCTCCATTGATTCTGAAGAGACAATCAGCGTTACAATCCTAGAAAATGGAACACCTAAGTCATCAAACGGGCGACTTACAATAAAGTTAGCTGATATTTCTGGAAGTTATTTTGGGAAAATGTTAGACATCTTGGATGACATTATCCAGCTGCATGGTGTTAACAACAACTCCACCAAATTATCTGATAAAAATATACAGGTGTGCACATGTATTAAAGATGTGTTGTCTATATTAGAAAGCAATGTAGACACTAATAAAACAAATAAATCCATCCTGACATTGAAATTGTCACAGTTATTTGGAGAATACAACATGACCATGCCAGCTGAGATGAGCGGTATGTTGTTTAACTTACAAGTGTCTGATCCATTGGTTGTAAGAGATGATATATCACACATACAGTCTTTGTATGATTACATGATTGATAACCATATAAACTTTGTCACACTAGATGATCTGTTGAGAAGTGTGCAGCGGTTGATAACTTCATTAATTGAATCTGGAGTCTGTGAAGAATCAGATAGAAGTGAGTACACAAAAAGAATTTATGAAGGGTATCATCCTATGGAGATTCCAACACGAGAAAATTTCAAAATCCTCCAAGATGGCCATACCATTTGCGACAGTGCTGGCGTGCTATATGTAAGAGATGCTGATGAAATCTGTACTGATATATTAAACAGGATCAGATTACATCTAAAATTGGAGTGCTATGAAAAAAACGAATCATCAGAATCACGCCATAGCATAGAAAGAGGACCATCTCAGAGCGCCCTTGAATCACATCCCCCTGATTACGATCACATACCACTGTCAGAAAGCAATTTGCTTAAAGAATATGGGATAAACTTTGTAAGTACAAAACAAACGATTATCAGAACTTCATCAGAATTTATGAGATATGAGCAGTTAAAAGATAGGTTAAATATAATGAAGATTAACCAAAATTCACTCCAGGACACAATGTATGTGAACAGTGATTATAAAGTAGACTGGTGTGAAGATGATGAATTTTTAGATACCATAAGAGATCTTATAAACCATTCATCAATTAGAGATTATAGACTGTCAAAGACACTCACCGAGGATATACTGGTGGAGAACTTTACACCAAGAGAGAAAGAAGACATAATAAAGGGAAGCCTTGACAGGATCATGATTGTCCGAAATAGACTTTCTAAGCTAATTGATAGGGGTGTGCTTACTATGAAGATGGGCATAACAATAATATCTGAAAAGACCTCTGAATCATTTGTTAACTTTGACATTGTTGACATGTTAGAACATATTGAACCATATCATCTTTCGGATGTGATAAATGATATAATAAAAGGTATACATAAACACAGAGTTAATGAAAGAGCCTTTAACACAGAATATGAGGCAACAGATTATATCTCAAGATTTCCCAGTGTGAATATGACAGTTGAAGACCTAATGAAGTTATCAAAATATGAACTTGATTCTCTCACATTTATGCATTCCATAAGCACCACTGATTTCAAGCTTCTGCCATTAGAAGGCTGTGATGATTACGTAGATGTAGAGTTTAAGGACGAAGATATAATTAATGAAAGTGGAAGTGATAGCACTCCACCTATAAAGGATGACAGACAGTTGACATATCACGAGCTTGCAACAATGGAACCAGTCTTACAGAAGAAAATCTTTGTCTACAATCCAACACTACCCCACAATATATCAACCATACAGAGTAGAGGTAATCCGACCATGTTTGTATTAGAATATAACATACTCAATGACAAAAGGTATGGTGTTGTCCCAGCTAAGGTTAAACTATTGTTTTTGCAGAAGATGAAGTTCTTACTAAGTCATGAATCAAAAATAACCCAGAAAGAAAAGATCTTGTCTATGCTGGTAGGGGAAAAATTGTCTTCCGACCTATTAGAGCTAGAGAGTGTACATATCGAAGATGACATATACATATTACCCTCAAAGAAGAAAATGGCTTTGTATTACAGGGTTGAAAACGTGGATGATCCCAAACTTATTGAATTGATGCTTAATGATGGCGGCATAGAAGATACACACTCTGTCTATGATTCATCAATGTTCAAGTCAATTTATATGCCAATGACGACTGATGAGGTTGATGAATTTTATAAAGAGAACAGAAATATACCATTGCCCAGCTTTATGGCTTTAGACCTATCAATGCTTGAGAGTGCTTTCAAAAGAGTTTTCAAAAAAGGTGGAAATATGGTGAATAAATACAAAAAATTGTACGGATTGTCTTATGTTCCTATATAAAGTGCTGATACGCAAGTTCTGATACTTCTGTCTGAGATTATTTTAACATCACAAAAAAATAATTTTTATCTTTAACAACTATAAACCTGTTTTCAACCAAGTCTTCTTTTAAAAGATTATTGTCTACTAGAAGATAGATATCACTATTTTTATTGATTTCGCTTACCTTACAAACATAAAATAACCGATCGGGCAACTGTAGCATTATTTGATAACTCGCTTCCATGAAGACAAAATCAGATTTATTTAATAGGTAGGTCATTAGGAAAGGATACAAAGCACAACTCCCGATAAAATTACAGTTAATAAACTTGTTTAAAATTCAATAACAAGATACATATCATTTGTATTGCTTAGAATCAAATTGAGAGTTTGATTGAGTTCTTTAAAACTTGCTCTTTTTATTTGTTCCTTATACTCCATATAACTAACACGGCAAGCCTCGGACACACCAATGACACTCAAAGTAAAGAATAATTTTGGGTCAAACAGGGGCAATAGGTCAAAAAAGAAATTACTTGACTTTCTCCGAAGCCTTTGCTATTGGCCCAAGCTGGAAGAAAGAGTCAATCCATTAAATGAGAATTCTACTGGTATTTGGTTAGTTTCTTCAAAGGACTTTAATAGCAATGAAAAGAGTATGGGGTTCTTTGTCCAATTCAATGAAAATAACCTTCATTAGTCCAAATTTGCTTCAATATAAAAAGATCAGGGCAATTTTATTTCTACGGAGTATTTACTTTAAGAGAGCGCTCATATCTGGTTCCTATTGCCCTGGAATATGTAAATATTTTTGAAGTAATTTATAAATTAAAATCTCTAGACAACATTGTTTGTAACACAAAATTACCGCTGAGTAGCAATACCGAATTCCAAGCCGACTAAACTTCAAACCACTTAGCCTTATCAAACTTGTGACATTGATTTTATATAATACACAACAAAGAAGTCCCGGATAAAGTCAAAGTAATAAGCTGGAAATACGTGCAAAAGCCTTCTTCAACACTAAATGTCGAAGCAACGAGGACCCAGCAGATTGGAAGAAAGTGAGGAATGCTATTGAGCCAATATACAAAGGGTCCAATCATTTTATCTGTGTTGATAATGGTTGCACTAAAGATCAGGGAAATTCGCAGTTCCATTATCTTCTTGATCTTAGTGATAAAACACATGAGAAGATGAAAGTCCCTTACTCTGAACTAAACAATCTGGGTGACGCTGAAATTGGAATCCCACTAAGCGCCCCGCCCGTGGTATTAAGCTAAAGATGCAGAAGACTTGACTGATCTAATAGATAGATTCAAATTAACAAGACTATTCTCTTTATTCGAGTGTAGTTGTGTAAAACTAGCTATTGCTTATAAAATTGAATAAAAAAAATAATAATAAATATAAATTATTGATAATATTGAAATGAAGGTAACAGTAAGTGAGTCTACCAACGGGGTTTTTACCAACGGGGTTGATGTACAACCAAGAAACACTCACTCATCTTTCAAAGTCTAAACAACTTTGAATTGGAACCTCGGCCTGTGCAGTATACAAGACATTATTCAAATCTTGGTGGTGATACCCTGGAATTTTGTTGTATCTGCTTATGAGCATGTACTAGAGTTTGGAATAGCTACTGCTTTTCTTCGGTCATTAAAGAAAAAGTTTGACAGCAGTTTCCAGATTAAGGCCTTGTGTTTAGGGTCGCATTCTTCATAGCGAAAATAGAAATATTGAATCTTTGCATACACATCCTGAGATAAACTAGTAAGAGGCATTTGGTTGCTGGTGCTCGCTTTTGAATCCAGTGTCCACACCGAAGCCTTAGAATTTATCGGGCTAAGCTATGTACTGCACTTCCTCTTTTCTACTAATTATAATATCATGATAGCGTAAAAATTAAGCCCTGAGTCATCATCGATAAACTCATCAAAAGCAAGGATTGAATTAGCAATTTCCACCTTCTAAGGGCCCGTTTAAAGTTGCTTCTTTGACTTAACACCACCTCAAAGGTGTTTACAACTAAAGTATTTTTAATAATATGCTGCTTAATCTTAGTTGTAGGTGGATCGCTGGACACTCGGCCCTGATATCTCCATTTGTTGGATCTATGGGTCTGCTATTTGTTACTGCAAATATAAAGCATATGTTTTTGTATTTCATAGACATTAGCTTAAGAAAGCCTCCGAAGAGTAAAGACCACATATTTTCAGCTAGTGCTAAATCTAACCTTATTTTTAAATTTAGTACTTTCTTCAGTCGATGACGCATTAAACAATAGAATGCGTTAAACCGTTGAGTCCCTTTTGTATATTATTAAAGATCTAAATTTTCTATTATTTCCTTTTTAACCATGTAAGGTAATTTAGTTTTACAGTCAAAAGCATAAGTGTGAGGAAGAATTATAATTGTAGATACCTTATCTGGAGAGTAGCTATTTAATACTTCAATTATTTTATTATTGCATACATAATCCAAACTATTTTTCTTCTTTTGTTTAAACCAAACCAGCATCTCTCGAGTAGTTTTTCGTTTTCTAATTTGGAGCCAGAGCATGTGTCAAGGATGTAAGCATAGTTCTCATTTTTTGAAAAGAGTTAGACAATATAGCAGTATCATTGCTAATCAGAAACCTGCAATTACGTTTGTACCAGTTTATCGCTTGAGTTGGGAAACAACCAATAAGTATGGACTTGTCAAAACTATGAACAAGAGCAACTATACGATTCACAATTACCTCTCGAATGGCAGAATGTAGGAGCAGTATTTATACCATTGTACTCATTGTGATAATAACCCAGCTCATAATAGTTTTTACATAGTCTGACTCCTACTTCCATAGAAAAGTAGTCTACAGATAGGAAAGATGTAATTTTCTTTTTGTAAAAACATCTACACCTTCTTTATTAACACAAACAGCGCCTTGGGGAAGTTATACCATAATTCAACAGATCGGCAATTTCTCTCAGAAATGCCCAACAATATGCATATCATCTAGTGATTACCATTTGATCTTTCTCGTTGATCTGCGATCCCAGAGCTTTAGCAACAACCCATCTTTAAGTCTTCGTATCCTTGTTTGAAAACGGGGCAGAATTTAACATGCAACAGGGTGGCAACGCGGTAGTATATACAGATCGGGGTACAAGACCTATCTGGTCTTCAGAGACTGGGCTACACTCAACCCCCTCCACTCAGCTGGTCTGATTCTTTTCTTACTTTGCTTCGTTCCCGGGGGATCATTGGCTGGAGCTGTGGTTTTAATAGCTATTGCGAATGGGTAGAATTGCTCTATGATGCTCTTGTGGACATAAAGTTATCAGATGTATTGTCGAAATTATTGAAGATAAGGCTGAGATCAATAGCAAAAGAGCAACTAGGTAGCACATTTCAAGCAGAAAAAGCCTGACTGTCATACTCCCAATTGTGAATTTACACGAGAATTAGCGACTTCTTTACCTGGGTTAAAAAGAAACTACGCTGCGATAAGCCTTGGTAATACCTAGGGAATTATAAATATAACCTGAATTGTTTTTCATTGGGATATCACAGTTAATGGAGACAATGCAGATTTTTCTCCTCAAATTCAGTGGTTCTGGAGAGCTGTCCGCAGTTTCGATCAAGAAGAGAACAAAGCATCTTCAGTAATTTGCAAGGCTCTGGTGAAGTTTAAAGATTCCACCATATGAGAGCTACGAGCAGCTTAGGTCTAATATCACAACAAGATGTAAGAATATTAAAATCGTTACACTCTTTTTTATAACAACAAGCCATCTTATTTATTGCATAAGCGATATCTTTAGTTGCTGCGTTGCAAGAGACTTAGCTAAAGAAACACAAAGGGGCTGTAACCTCAGCTGATCTAGAGAATTTTGCAACTGAAATTAATCAAGTGTTGCTTTATCCGCATAATCGTACATTATTTTTCTTACTTAATGTTCAACTATTTGCTAGGTTGTTTAGTAGCAGTTTGTTTGAATAACACATTCTCGTCATATGCTAAGTTAGGTACTAAGATTGCCCTATTCGAGTGGCTTCATTGTTTGCCCCAGCAGCCCACTAAAGACACTTTGGGGATTCTTCAAGGCTGGAATTTATTAACTTTCGTTAAATAGCCGCCAAAAATAGTTTATATAACTCAATCTTCATCTCTTCCAATAAATCCAAACCCCTAAGGATGGAGGCAACCTTACTTCCTAACTTAGTTTCATAATCTTAGCTATTCTAGCCAACCTTTCCTTCGAATATCCCAACCAGCCCGGAACCTATTGTTTCCACTTGATTTAGCCTGTCTTTAACAAAGCATTCCACTCGAAGGCGGATGTGGTCTGTTGAAACACATTCATCGTAAGTATCGTTAGCTGTTTCACCCACAATAGGGTATTTCTTGTAAATTTCAAGGGGAGCATCTGAAACTACCGATCAACATGCTTAATATCAGAGTAACATTGTGGTTGGAATATTACTTCCGGTTTAAAACTCCAAGCTGCAACCATGGCTTTAACTTCTTTGTATATTAAAGGGTTTTTGTAATCGTTCCTATTAGTATTACAAAGCTATCACTTTTTCTTTAATTGCTGCATTATACTCTACTCGATTCATTGGTCTAGAACTAAGATGTTCATCAACAAGCTTTGCCTTAATTTACGTTGCTTGCTTCAGTAACCTTTTCAGATAAGAACATCTCATTGGCATGTACTACTTTGAGGAACTTGTTATTGATTTCTAAAGAAATCTCTTTATGGAAGTTGCTTTGCAAAGTTCCTAGTCTTCCATACCATTTCTCACCCAGTTCCAATACTCTACATCATTAAGCATGCCCCTAAATATCCATACATTACCGCCATAGTGCTTTAATCCAAGGTTGCACGCATTTTCTACACTATCTTCTTGTTCAAAACAGATATTTCTAATAATATTTTGTTTAATTTCATAATATTATAAATTATATCGATGTAAAAATTTTATATAAGAAAGTTTTGGACGTCGAATTATGTAAGTTTTGAGCTAACTACTTCTTGTATCGCAATCAATAAACGTACTATAATTTCACGATCCGCGTGCTTCAGCAGATTACAGCCGGGTCTTTGTCCCTCAAAAATTGTACTTGTGGGAGCATAGCGGGTTACCACAAATGGTCGATTACGTTTAATTCCTATTTTTACTGAATTTAGAAATTCACTTGTAAAAAGGGCTCTGTAAATACTGACATATGTATCTAAAACTAAAATCATGAATACTGGCATATTTTCAGGCCATCGTTTTTGCTGAGCCACAGAAATTCCTTCAGCGATTAATTGCGCTTCAGCTTCCGTCCAGTCTGAATTTTTTCTAGATGCATCTCGAGACTTATCTTCTATCACAACAACTCCTATAGTCAAGCTGGGAAAGTGTACAACAACAATATCAGCTGTTGCTTTCTTTTTAGTTTTGGATACTTGTAAGTTCATATCGTAATGTGTTTTTATTAAAAAGCTATCATCAAGGATGCTCGATAAAAAAGATTTGAACACATCATCTACACAACTTTCTTTCGAAGGGTTATGCGTCAAAAACATGATATGCTTCTTAAAAGGCGTGTTAGCAAGGGAAATCTCTACTTCCTGGTCAGCAAAAGTTGCTGGGGTTAAATCCTTATTACAGTTTAAAAACAATTCAGCTTTTGAGGTAGCTACGGGTAAAGCTTTTTGCGGTATAATTTTTTCAGGTTGGTCCACATCTTCGAATTCGACCTTGTAATATCGAAGCGTTTTATCATCCCAACTAGATCCTGAAGCGGCTGGCATTTTTCTGACTTTTACGTCATACTCGTCAGTACACACAAACAATTCAAGAACTATTTTTTCATGACGAGTTATGAGATTTTTAATAACAAAACTTTCTTCTAGTTCACCAGCCACTACTAAGGAGCGCAGAGTTTGTGCTTTGATCAAGTCTTCGACACGAAGCTCCAAAATGGCTACAAGTTCAGATTCCTTATTCATATTATACATTTTAATTTGTTATAGTATTGTTATGTTATTTTTATGTAACAGTATAATTTCAATTTACACAGTAAATCCGGACACGTCTTAACCGTCAAGCTCCACTTATTAGAACCTGAATTACCCGCTTTTATGCTGTATCTAAACACTAGTATAATATTAGGGGTCTACTAAAATAGGCTTATATTGGACAGAATGTTTGCTCTTCTAGCAAATTTCACCCGCTTTACCTTCAATTGAGTCAACGTGCCTTTAAACTTTTAGAATCTTTTGGAAATTCACCTCCTATAGAATCCACTGTTCGTTTTCCGTCCAAGAATATCATGCAACTACTTTCATTAGTTATGTATTTATTATTTATCACTTACATTTTCATCTGACCCTAGAGTACCAAAGAAGTTGTTGAAGATTGGCATAAAGATCCTAATAATCTAAAGTCTGATTAATTACTATTGATTGCGACTAAAAGAATAAGGTTACGTCTCTGTAAACTCTCAGTGTATAGGAAAGACTTTTCTTAATTCTCTTAGTACAGATGGAATGGATAATCCAAAAAACTTCTACGAGAAGTTGTTACGTTGGAAGTAAATACTCCAGTTGGATTACAAAGAAGCTCTACTGACGAATCTTCTTCACTTTCTGATGTACCAGTTAAGACTGTGACTATCAATAATCGTGAGTTACCCATTGTAGATAACGATGCCAATACTTTTCACACTACTGATCATACTGTACTTAGCCACGGGGTACACCAGCTATTCTTGTATTTGCTACACAAAAGTCGTGGCCTGTGCTACCAAAGTCACCCAGCTCAATTCTTTTATACTAGTGTATCTTCTTTGACCCACTCTGTTGAATAAGGGCATTTTTATAACATATAACACTCAAACAATCAACAAAACTTACAGGCGGATCAGGAGAGACTTCAGACTTGCGAAACGAACAGTATAAATATTCTTTGGGCCCGCTAAGTTTGGGTCAATTAGAAACGGTTTATGGCAAGCCATTCTGATAAAGATGCTGTTTAGATGAGCCATTTACAAATAAAATAGCATTCCTTCGTTCTTTACGAAGAGTAGCGTGCAACACAACATGATAGAGAAAGCTCAAATTATTAGGAATGAAATTAAGAGAAGACAGGAAACCGTAGGGAGCATAATTCAAATCTTTTAATATTATGCGCTCGATAACCAATTACGTGAGAGCTGTTAGTTGACGTCGACTCTTTTGAAAATTGCCTTCATTTTGATTAATTTGCGTTTACTCTAATCTTCTCCAGAGATATCTTTCCTCTCTTTGTGAACCTGCTGCTCATTTGAGAAGATTAGGTTTAAGTTGGATCCATGTAATATGCCCTGATGCTCTTTATTTTCTTATTGGCTTTCTTTGCTTACCATTTGGAAGTGTTTCCCACTAATTTATTTTTTGTAGTTGCTGAATATTGTTATCTTTAATTTTCTTGTTGGCAGCTAAGCTTTGCCTTAATATTTTCAATAAGGTAGCTTACAACTTCATAGTGTATTCTGGTCATTGCTCATTGAATCCTTCTTCAATGCCATAGTTTTTGATCATCACTATAAACCCATTGGGTATTTGAAGTAATGACACTCGAAAACAATAAAGAAGACAATCTGCTGTATGTTCATTAGAAAGACTAGTAAGTCTTTTTCAACAGCAACGCTAGCTTTGTAAACTTCGATGAATAACCACTGAGCCCGCTTGTAGTAATCTCTTTAGTCCAATCAATTGATAAAGAAAAGCTTAATATCTGAAGTTCAAAATCGGGGTCACCAGATTTTAAGTCACTTAAAATCTCAGGGGTTATTGAAAGCTTCTAACATACCAGGGAAAATAATAGCGAAACAGGGGAAAATACTACCTTGACCACAAGCACCAATAACTCCGAAAATAAGTTGTTTCCATTCAGTCTTGTTAAGAGAGAAGACACGGCGAGCAACATAGGTAATGGATAAGTTCTTATGCTCTTCAGCAGTGGGGTTAACGTGTAGAGATTTAGTTCAGGTAAGTCTAGCAGAAGCGATTGATCTCTTGGTGGGAATCTTAACAATAGAAAATACCCGTTATCACCTTCAACTACAGCATCTACCTTTAAAGTATAATCATCAAAAATAGGGTTATTTGCTAACCACCTAATGTCCCTATTAACAAAGAGTAGCCGAGTTAATTGAGCTGTTTGAAAATTAAAGGTAGAACAAATGGAGGTAGAATGGAGAAGGATGAAAGAGACTTAAACAGAAGTTCGTAAATTAAAGCCATTCAAAGACTTTGATAGAGACTTAGAAGAAGGAGATTAGAAAGCTTCTGAGAAGAATTCAGAAGAGAGAGAAATGAGTGAGTCCAAATTACACATCTTGCAACGGCACCCCAATTCATAGTTTAACTGCTGACTTTGGTTCCAAAGTCAAACCCATTTTTCCATATCGACTCTCTGTCCAGAACCGATATCTAGGATTTTTATCTTAGTTTTAGAGAGTGATGCCGTTGACTTTGTTGACGATATTCTTGTTAAATTTTTGTAATATTTGTAGTAATTACAATATCTGGGTTTATTTTCCCAAGTCGATGTTGAAATATTAAGATTTCACGAAGAGATTTAAGTCTATTTTCAGCTTTAGTTCCTCTTGCAAGGCTTCTAAATTTCCGGTAGGCTTCAATCCAATTTGCTTACTAGTAATTGCAATCTTGCGAACTAAGCTTAGTCCATGCATGACAGTTTTAGGGAAATAATCTGAGATACTCCAAGAACCCGAGCGAATAATATTTTTCTAAGCAAAGGTCTGGTTATTTCCCCCTTAACTCCCAACATTGAATATTTCCGCAGCAATCGTTGCCGATTAAACAGAACTATATTATCATTCATAGGCTCAATCAACGACTGGGGGGTGTTTACCAACTTTGCTCTGGAGGAATAATATCGAAATCTGGTCTTGCCTCTCGTTTTTCAGTTCCAATCTTTAACTTAAGGGTACTTGAGCGGCATAAAAGGGGTAATTGGGATATCTTCAAAAATTCATCCTTCCTCATTGCTCAGAAACCCAAATAATGCGGCCCCATAGAGTACCTGATCTTCAACCTGAACAAAAACGATTTCTAGGCAGACTAAAATCACTTCTCACCGATAAATATGAAAAATACATTGATAATGGAATAGATTTAATCTGTGAACCAGGGAATTTAGTTAGAATTAGGAAATAGGAAAATAGCAGCCTATTCTGACCGAGAATGCAAAGTAAACGACAATGAAGAAGATCGAAGGATTGTTTATACAGTAGTGGAAAATAACCGGAAAGATATAGCAAAGACTGAAATTCAAGTGGCTGCCTGTATGATTGCAGCGATGCAGCATAATTATAAGAATTATATTCAAGAAGATATATTAGGAATCATTGTAACTGGAAGTAGATTTCGATTCTATCGTTGTGTTTTTAATGAAGAATACTTAAAATGTTTAAACAACGAATTTATCCGAAACTATTATTGTAAAACGCTTAGCTAAAACTATGAAAAGTAAAAAACCTAGAACAGCCACAAAGATGAATTGTGGGATAAATCTTAATATTATGGAACCAAATGAAAGACATGAAATTTTAAAGTATTTGAACCTCTCCATTGCGATCTGGCAAACAGTTTTCCAATACACCTCAACCAATTACATCTTAAATAAACTTCCTGACGCGCTAGGGCACGAAAAAGGCGAGTATTCCGTCTAATTTCCTCCGCTTTGGATAGCTTTTATCCTGGAAGAAGGGCTAGTAAATACTGCGAGGAGCATGTCTAAGACTAAAAATTACTGTTATTAACGATGGCTCTTTAATTTTGTCAAACTTCCCTTTGGCACCTTTATCGAGATTTACAGGATTTTCATCGCTACTTTTCTTATAAAAATTCTAATTAATGTTATCATTAAACTAGCTTTGGACAAGTTAAAAGTTAGTTTATAAAGTTTATTTTCAGTATTTTGGTCCTTTTCTGATTCTTGTTTAAGCTTGACAACGTTAGATTTAACAGATTCAACAGATTCATCGAAAAAGTCTGAGAGTCTATATCCGGACAAAGAGGAAGTAATAACCGGAGAAGCTTTTATTGACTTAGTCGGAGTTGATTGTTTTTATTACTTAGTGAAATTAGAAAATGCAAACTATATTGAACGGCCCTTCTTATATTATGGTTAGACATCAATAAGATACAAGCTCTTCACGCAGGGAGATATTTTGACAATTAAAAGGAATATCTTCGGCAGTAGCGAGTGGGAGAAACATTTATTCAATTTTATATTCAATTACGAAGTTAAGGTCGATATGTCATCGAATTTTCTGAAAGAATTATTCAGAAGAAATAATTGGAGCAGAGAAGAATTAAAGATTCTCATGAACAATAATTTAATAAGGCCTTTAAGCAAAAGTTGTAGCAAACCGCAATTATCAATAAAAGTACAAGAAAGAGCATATAAATTTTTGCCTGGGTTTGATATTTGTATTGCGTTAAATGACAAAAGGTTGCATATTTGAAAATAGAGAGGGGTAAAAAGTCAATTACAAAGCCACAGAAAGTGGGGTTTACCAACGGGGTTTCTTGGACGGGAGGGTCTTCATTGTTTGATCCGCTGAACTCTCTAATCATAGCATAGATTGTCGGAGCGGTGTTGGGGTAAATGTGCGCAGTGAGGTAGACTAGTCCGGAAAAGGAAACAGTGGGACAAAATGGGTAGAGGCAGCGAATAGTAAATTTTATGCTGTTTCTTAACACCATGTTGGTTGTTCGTCGTAACCAGGATTGCCCCGCGGTGAGTTGCTCCAACATCGTCGCAGTTTTAATTGGGCCTTGCTTCTCATAGCCTGACTTTAATGGATTCTGCATTCGGACCGGAGTGACGTTGAATCGAGTCTCTGGCAGCAAGCACTGAGCCAGCAAATATGCAGCGTAAAATGCCAACTTTCCAAAATGTAACCCAATCAAAACATCATGGATGTTTTTGTACATATTTTTTGCCGTGTTGGATGCATATAACTCATGAAGCGTTGAACTAAATTGACTCTCGAATTCGTTCCAATCCCGAGGAATCTCCTCAATTGGAATGCCCATACGAATACCAATTTGCATAAATTTTGTTAAAACTGCCTCGCGTTCCATTATATTCAGCGACCCGCGTGTTGTATCAAACACATCGTAAAATCTCACTGTGGCATAAGCAAGCGTGCTTAATACCCAGATTTCGAGTGGTCGCGAGTAGGCGTATTCCGCCTTGCCCTGGTTCCACTTAATGTCATCCGGGTCGCTTAGTTTACCTCGTATGTTACGGTGAATTCGAGCCAAGAATCGGATTGAGCGATCTTTCTCGACTTGCAACCCCTGAAAGATTGATTCAGCAAATGTGTAAGTGTGAGCAATTCGAGAGAAAGGGCGTTGGAATATTTGAGAGTGCTCGTCAAGTGCAACAGCC
>KQ964440.1:180848-213900 GCA_001566745.1 Conidiobolus coronatus NRRL 28638
ATAAGAGGGTGAAATAGTTGAATAGCTACAGCTGCGTAGGAACCCACTATAATTGGAAGAGCAGTGACTTTACGTGGAGTAGCCGCCGTAGCACTATCTGTGTTATATTGATGAATATCATTGGCGTCGGTGGATGGAGAAATGCCATTTGCATTGTATACAGCGTAGTCTGACCGGAATAGACGATACGATTGATATCTCTCCGCGAATGTAAAAAGTACTAAAAATAATGTGACAATAACTACAATGTAAGATGCAATAATAAACTTGACTAAATAAGTTCAAAATGAAATGACTCGACTTTAGTGGGCTGCATTTATATGAATAACCGAAAGATAACCACCTATTCTTGATATGTTTTTTAGGTATCATGATTAAAGCGAGAGTTAAAAACTAGAAAAATATTACTATTAGACTGGAATCGTATTCCTATAAATAAAGCTTTTATAGCAGTTGTCTTTAGCGTAAATTGTGAACAAACAAGATGTGTCAAAAATTTCCTATACTTTCAAATTTATTACTTTAACTACTCAAATGCTAAAAATCGGTGTAAAGTTAATACTTGTAGCAATTTAAAGTGGATGTGGCGTGTTCCAGCTTCACAACGCACAAAATTTGTGCAGCGGTAGTATTAGCTATTTAATACAAATAATAGGTATTTAATGGGATTTTACCTCACAAGAGATTAGCCTTCGACTTCTCCAGGCGAGAACTAATGTTTAATCTCATCAGATGGAAGTTAGCGTTTAATTCACTCAGGCGCCGGTCGCTTATACCTCAAACAATGTTTTTTTTTAAACTCAGTTTGAATACTTTAAGCTCTCGATCGAGAGTTTAGTCATTTCAGTAATAAGTTCGAATCAAGTTTCACACTCTTACAAGCGGGGATGACAGCGATCACAAGCATTCCTATTAATAATTGTGGTTATTGCCACCACAAGAGCCAATCAACTTGAACGGTGAATAACAACAAATCTTTGCTTCTATATTCAATAGTTGATTATATAAATATTACAAATTTAAAAATGTAAGCTCATCAAACAACCTGAATCAGTTCTATTGATACCATGACGAGTAATAGCCATTAAATAACCACGATTACACATAACATCACATAATAATGCTAAATGGCGATAGTTTACATAGGAACCATCAACTAGCTCTTGAAATACTATTGGTGAAATAGTTGATGAGGATGAATATTTTGATCAAATTCGATAAATTGAAATTTTAATATTGATACATAGACGACTGAAATGTCAAAATCCGACACTGACAGAAATAATAAAAAGCTGGGCTTTGCCGGCTTAGTTAGAGAACTAGAAGATTATATTTCTGAACGTTTAAATGACTTTGGACAAAATAACCACAATGTTTTAACGGCGAATCTAATCAAGGAGGTAGATGGTATAATGAAAAAATTAAATGATCTGGTGATCGGTAGGTGCCAAACCCTTCTCATAAGAGGCAAAAATAAAGGGCGTAGGTGTTTGAGGGCCTCTACAGGGGATAAGTGTAGATTTCACAGCGGGGAAAAGAAGAGCAGCAAGAAAGATCCGGGCTTCTCAGAGTCTACCCAAAATACGAGTACTAATTTAGAGCTACCATCTCCAAGCATGACTCTTTCTTCAAATCTTGATCTTTTTCCAAATCCATCCGAGGGTATTGAAACTAAACCCCCTCTTCAGCAGTACATCAAAGACCCGAGCAAAGAACTGCAACATATCTACGGTAACGTCTATCTGGATAGCATGAACACTGTTGTTATAAATAGTGAAAAACCTCCCGGTGATTACCAGTGGATATTAGCAGGTAAATTTGACCGAAAATTGGGAGTTATTAAAGAATTTTCTAAGTCTATAATAGTTGAATTAGTTAAACAAAAATCAGTAAATCGATACGACTATATAGTTGACGAAAGCAACATATATTCTTATAAAGTCAATGTAAACAAAATCCTCCAATTTATAATCGATAGCGATTTGCGAAAGGCTCCCCTTAGAGAAGAACAATCTTCGACAGCAGCGTCAAACACTCTTAGTACAAAGTATATAAACAGCAATATCATCACCGCAACAGATAAAGCTAAATATTATAATAAGTATTCTAGGGCTCCGATGATCAAGTTGGATAATGAAGAAATGATGTCTGCTAGCGAATTTACGCAGTTTTATCGTAAACAGCATTCCAATAACCAGCCGTCCAAAGAAAAATCAGCTAGGGATAGAAAGTCGTCACTTGGAACATAAGTCAAGTCGTCACTTGGAGTATAAATGACGACTAAGATACACCAAATTTTCTAGTTTACGACTTGTTTTACGACTTTTTACCGTTTTGTCTCGTTAGAGCTATGGGAGCGGGAGTGGCTATACCCTGTGCCTCGTCGCTGGTAGCATTCAACATTGTCTGCCCAGCAGGGGAACCACTACCCCTGCAACCCCCACCCCCTTGGAATAGAAAGACATTTAGAAGAAGAGTTTAAACTATTTTTCTTATATATCTTTAGGGAATAAGAGGGATATTTTTCTAAGTAGTAAATTCGTAGTATTTTTACCCTTTATTTTGATAAAAATGCCTTAAACTCTTAAAACAGGAAAGAGAAGGACAATTTATAACCTAGTAACAATGTATGCATGTTAAACTAGAGTGTAAAGTTTAATAAAAGATGTAGTTTCGGCGGGTTTTCGGCGGCTGCAGCGGTACGCTTATAACCTAGGTGCATTGCCTTCTTATCCCGTGAGGTTATGGCGGCGGTGGGTTTATCCCACTCATTGGGCAGTGGCTTGTGCCACTTATGGCTGGCTATGCTAAGGCTATACCACTTCATTGCTCATTGTAAGACAAATTCTTTTACAGAAAATATTTTATACTAATTGTTGTTGGAGGGAGTCCCAAGAGTTCTACGAAGTAGTCATTCCCCGCGAAACAACGAAGTTGTGAGTCCCCAAAGTTGCTTAATTGATTCTTTTATAGATAAATAAGGTTTCTAATGATGTACGCTAATTTAAAAAGTTTGTTTAATAACCGGGATTCCTTCGATTTCTAGACGATGGAGCTTTATGTGAAGCGTTTGAAGTTGGGGTTACTTAAGATTAGCTCATTGACTTTAATCAAGTTTAGTAGAAATGATTATAGAAGGCTGTAGGCTGCCCAGTCTTTTATCATTATTAGCTAAAGTTATCTAAGAACGTATTTAATGAAATAGCAGGAAATGTATCAAATACATTAAACACTCTGCGGTTTATAGGGATCTGGACGATACTGACTTGAAGCTGAACAATGTTACTTTGTATATTTTTTGAATTCTTTATATTATAATAATAGTTTGAGATGTCGGAATCAAAGAGATCAAGAAAGGAAATTGACTATAAAGAAAAGAGCAGCTCTGAAGATGAAGAAAACTATGAGATTCCAGAAGATACTTCTGGTTGGAGAAAGAAAGATATCAAACACTTCAACATTAAATTTGTTGGGATGGATCCCAAAAAAGATATAAATAACCTACCTGATGAATATAAAAACTTTGTTTTGGAAGATTGGGATGAAAGCAAAATAAAATATTCTGATACTACTTCGTTAGATAAGCTAAGCAAAAGCATTATTAATAAGCTGAGGGGTATACTAGGAATAACGAGAACAGGAACTAACCGGGAAATAAAAGTAGATAGTTTTATCTATTATATGTTCAACAAATTGGGGCTTAATGATGACCCCTTTGATATGTTCGCTCAATATAAGTGTGGCTTCGATACAGAAGAGAAGACATTCACATCAAAACCCGATTTTATTATATTTAAGGATAACAGTATAACTATAATAATAGAAGATAAGCATAGATTCAATGCTGGATTATTTAACGAATGGGGGGAGTACCAAACCATTGGAGAAATAATAACTTGTGCGGCTCACGTTATCAGTGAAAAAGGAATAACAGAATCATTTACTGTCAACGCTATTAGAGTAATCGGTACAAAGTTTACTTTTTACAAAGCGAATGTTTCCAGGGAATATATCTTAGAAAGTTATGAACTTAAATCTAAGTCAAGAAATAGTTTAATAGTAGAGAGATACCCCATGAAAAATAAATCAGACGTTATTGGCGCTCTAAATTTTTGTAATATAGAAGACAGACTTAACATACTTAAATCGATCTATTCCATATCTTTATGAGTTGTTTAGCAAAGTTTTTCCTCGTTCAAGGGCTCCGAACTATTGCTGAGCTGGTCAAATTGAGGGATTTGCTTGTTAAAGGCCAAGAATTCAGCTAGAAGCTTTGCGTTTGACGCCATCTCCTTCTCACACGCCTTCAAATATGCATTTGCGTCTATTTTGGAAAAAGTAGCATGATTGTTTGAATTTACAGTAATCGGACCAGGGTTGGTATAATCAACTAATTCACGTACCGTTGAAGTCCCCCTTTCAAGAGCTTGAATAACTTTAGCTAATACTATCTGACCTATAAACTCTTCTTTAATATTGTAATTGTAGAAATTGAGGTTTTTTTGCTTCCTTAACTCTAACACTACAGTAGGTGAGAATCTTTTAAGCGCCCCGGACTCTTTGGAGTATTTACAGACCAAGGACCACCTGTGCTCTGTGTTAGAGTGGTTATTTTCTAGAACAACCACATTTGTACTGTCCAGATATACATTGTTATACAAGTGTTTGAGTTCACAGGGCGAACTATAATATTCGTTTGCAGGTTCTTTGGGTAAAATTGTAAGTTGGACCTCTCCAACAACTTCGATCTGCGCAGTATTTACTTGTGTTTCCAAAACTTGTTTTTTTGGACTATTAGATGCAGAGGAGTCAGTTGACTTCGGAGTGGGCTCAGGTTCGATATTTTGAGAAGGGGCGCCAGGGCCAGGTTCTGAAGAATTTATTTCTCCAGACTTGATGGTTGATGGTGTCTTGGAAAATGTTTTTGTACTATTTTTTTCAGTATGGCACTTACATCTATCCCCGATGTAATTCATAGTTCCGCTCGAATCATTTTTAATACGATTCCTAGGCCTTAGGCACTTCAGGTGTTTATTCTTGCCTTTTTTATTTTTATAAGAACACCTATCAATCAAAATGGTCTCTAATCCTTCAACAATCTGATATAAACATTCTTGTGGTGATTTGAAGCTTTGTCTATAACTCGCCAATAAGGTGTCGAGGTGGCGAATTACCCCTGATAGTGTGAGTTTGTTAGCTATGTGTTGGGATTGACTTTTCATTACGCTGAAGAGGCAGATGAGCAATATTAACCTTAATATTTTTAATCTTAATCTGTATATTTCAATTAATTTAGAAAAGATAACCTCAAAGATGTATTGAAAGCTATAAAAACCCCAGGCAAATTTAATGAAGATTTTGCTGTAGATGTAAAGAACGACCAAGTCCAGCATTCTTAATAGTAACGTTAGAACCAAAAGCAATAGTTCTTGGTCCTTTACCAATAGAGCTTCTATATTGATTTCAGCTTGCCTCTGGGGTGTATTCGAATGGCATAAACGAGCTTGCGTGCATGATGTATGTGCAAAGTCTATAAAAAGGGATATATCAAATCGTTAACTGAAATGTCTTCTTTTCTGAGGCCTTTAGGTGTTTTTGAGATAAAGAAGCATCTCCAGCCAAAGAGAGCGGCAATGCAGATTTTGACGAAAAACATTTGGAGAAAAAGAATTATTGACTTAAAGCCAAATGGTCGTGATATACCCCTCACCGAAGAAAATAAGCAAGAATACATCCATTTAATCACACAGCAAAAGTTAACTGTGGCAATTAAGGATCAAATCCACAAAGATTTTTCATCAATTCAAAGACTACCCTCGGCTCACACTTGGTAAGTTTTATCTATTAGATTTTATAAAAATAAACCATATACTTAACCTGGAAGGGTGTTGGTTACTCCTTAGAGTATATTTGGGTTCAAGTTGTAATATAAGTTCCGTGATTACTCCTAAGCAGCCTAAATTACTCAGGGCAAGGTTCAATTCGTCTAATTTTTGACAAAGTTTGTAAGGTGTGCCATGTGGTCCGATACCTGGGAATCTAAGCAAGCAGTGGAACTTTTAGAAACCTGGGTTGATATCGAAGTAGAAATAATAGGGACAGTTCCTGATAAATGCACAATTTTTAAGAGTAACCTCTTGCCACTAAAAATGACTTTTAAAACAATTGATTTCAGTAATGATATCGACTTAAGATTTGATACACAAAGTACATACATGGCAATTGCAACTCTTATTGATTCATTGGAGACAACAATTAGCCAGGTCAAGCAACAAATTGGTGATAGCAAAGCAATAAATTTCTTTATGGGCAGGCAATATGGTGACAATGAAGGCTTAAGTTATAATGATTATAAATCAATAAACAGGACTAGCAATTTAGAGGACATACAATAAATGTACAGTGCTCAAAGGATGACACCGATGGATTAGAACAAAGGCAGATATACACATTATTAACATTATTCTCAAGTATTAAAACAAGTGGGAATGACTTCATGACAGGTGTAAGTGATCTTTGTGAAACCCTATTAGAGCCATTTAAGGGAGAATTCAGGGAATATAATAGATGTATGTTTAATGAAGGTTTGATATTGAATGAGGAGGTGGATAAGGCAATTTAAAAATGAGAATACAGAGGATATTAATGAAGTGTATAAGATTATAAGGGAATATCCATCATATTGGTATGCATTCAACCAATTCCTGATAGCAGAACAATTGTGTCATTTTACACAATTTACACACACAAGAGGGAGATTATGGGCGAGGGGTATCTATTTTTTTGCACAAATTGGAGAAGAATCACATCGACAAAGACCACATTCACTAGAGATCAGTTCTATTCCACTCTATCTACAGGATCCACAGCACTATTAAGGTGTATAGATGACTTGAAATTTCTAAACAGGTTACCATATTAGGAAATTTCCTTTTTAGGAAAGCTGTTTTATATTTCCAAATAAGGAAAGCTGTTTGATTATTTTCAACAAAATTACCATATAAGGAAACGTGTTTGGAAATTTACAATAAATACAACTTAAACTAAATTTTCCACGAAATAATCTCAAAATTTTTCTTGATTATTGTTGCCTTGTAATCCCCGGAGGATATCCTTAAAAATATATATAATTAGACTTTAAAGTAATATAACAGATGTTCTTTGTTATAATAACACTAGGGTATAAACAGTCAAAGTCTGTAATCATAGCATTATTTTTTTAATTTTAGGGAATCAGGAAAGAAGTGTAGATTCAAGAGTTTTTCTTCTTGTCAAATAGTTGAATAGATTTAAAAGTTTGTAATATTATTAATCTATCTTTTGGGTTACAAAAATCTAAAGCTTTTATAGGTGCAATTGTATTTTCATCTTCATCATATATTGAGGGATATCTATAAATAGTCATGCTATTTTTTGTTGGTAACTTTTTATAACATTCTTCTGTATATTGTTTAGATACTTCAGAGTGATAAAACGTAAACATTGTACCTATTATTCTAACAGCGCTGACTTTTATAGGAAATACTATTTTTTCAGAATTGTATTCTATCAGCTGAATAGTATGGTACACACATCCAAACATTTCGCCAGCTATTTGATTTTCACTCCAATTATTAAAATACCCAGTATTATCTTTGTGTTTATCTTCTACTATTAACAGGACGTATTTCCCACTGTTAATAACTATAAACTCAACTTTTGAAGTTATTTTGGAATTTTTAAATAAAGCTGAATACTCATATTGTGGATACATTATATAAGGATATTTGTCAAACCCAAGCATATTGAGTAATGACATCACAAATCCATCAACTCTTACTTCCTTTTTAGCAGGACCATCAGATAGATTGATAATATATTTTATCTTCATTATAAGCGATGCAACAGATCCATCCAAAAGTTTTAATTCATTAGAATTAATATTGTTAATTTTATTTCTATCAAAATCTTTCAGCTCTAAAATTTTGAATCTATCTTCCACTATATTCTCATTGTTAGCATCACCCTGCGACAAGAACGAAGAATTAACACTCTCAATATTTTTTATTTCAATATTCAATGCTTTTATATGCTCATTTTCCCAACTACTTGTATCACTAGGAATGTCGCTAATTGTTTCAATAATAATATAGTCTGAGCTATTTGAAGTCTCGACCTCTTTATAATTAATTCCTTTTCTTTTACGTGTTTGCATTTAGCTCTGTTTTGTTTAATTTATCATTTGTATATTTAATTTTATTTGTATTTACACGTCTCGACTACATCTAAAATGATTTTAAAATACAAAACCATTCTCTCTAAAATTGAAACATTTTTAATAAGAGTTATAGTTATTTAAGGAAGTACAGGGAAAAAGGAAGATATTAAGTCTTCTTACATTCCTAACAAAGTATTCAAAGGTCGATGAATATACTGGATCTTCCCCTGTTCCTAATTTCACATTAATAAGCCACATTACCCTCTCAAGCTTAGAGTTACGCATTCTCTATTTTAGTCTAAAGGTAACGGATAATACTCAACTAAACAGCGGAAGCTGATATTCTGGAGCACGCTAAAACCCCCGTAAGTCGCAACCAAAACAATATACGACATTGGTGGAGAATCGTTTGCGCCCCTCAAGATAGCAATGAGATGGACATCGATGATGAATACGCAATTAAGGATGGGTTTAAGATAAAAAGAAGAAATCAAGAAGAGGATTCATCGAAGGGGCAGTAACTAAAGAAAATATGGTGAAAATACATTATTACAGCTCTCATCTCAAACAAGAGCAGAATTAACAAGATTTTAGTAGTAGAAGCCGCTGGGTATTATGAAAATAACGTTCGGAATTGTCGCTACCGCTTTTATGTCCATAATGCCGCAACCACATCTGATGAATCTTGGACCGCTCAAGTTAACAGATTTGTGAAGGTAAACGGTATCACTAAATCTTCAAACCTTTTGGCGTAAGCCACATTTGAATGCTGGTAATTGTTGCTTTTGAAAGCGATGTCGATTTCAACGATAAGGGTGCCAATACTTTTAAATTTATTCAATCAAACTAGATATGTATAAGGGATTAATATTTAATACTGGTATCGCTTCTCTTTATTATTAAACTAAACTGCCCTCTTACTTCTTCAGTCTCCTTCTCCCACACATATAATATGAACTCTATGTCTCCAACCGATAGAGACTCATTTGACTCCCAGTTTGGAACCCAAAATCTCAATCCAAACAACACCGAACTCGTCTTAAAGGGTGGAGTTGGCGAAATTTGTGTTGGTGGGACTTATGTAGCCAAAGGATATCTTAATAACGAATCTTTAACTCAGGAAAAGTTTATTGATTATACTACAGCTGAAGGAGTTCAAATCCGGTTTAAGTGTTTCCACTCAATATTTATCTCATCTCGAGAATTGACCTCTACTGAAAGCCTTATTATCAATCAGGATATGACTATTTCCAAGTTGGTTTTGGAAAAGATAGATCTCGAAAAAATTCAGAGTCATTGTATTCATTTGCAGCAGAGTATGGTAACTACTACTTTGGCAAGTGATAAAAATGAATATATAAGCACTTGGTGCGCTAAATTGCCAATCGGTCAAGTTGTTTTAGATGGCTGGAGTTCGAACAACACACTCACTAAAGTCGACAAATTTTATAATGGTCATAGTATTCCTGAGCCTATTAATTTCTCCAGCTTTTGCAAACATCATTGGCTTCAATTCAACGCTGGCTAAAATCACCTGGTCAAGCTTTATTTGATACTTTATTCATCACAAATTTGGGATCCGTTTGTCCAATTGAATATCTGTGAACATAGTCAATAATTCCACTGCATGTTTAACCACAGAACTCTGTGTAAATTCATAGTTTAAAGTAACACCTGGCCTAATTTTTTAGCTAATCAAAATTAACACGGTTGCATAGCGCTGATAGTTGAAGGATGAGCTACTACTGTAAGACTGAGTAGGACGAATAGCCGATGACTCAGGGCATAGATGTTGTTTACAGACCGTTCTTTCAAGTCAGATTGGCAGCTATGGAGGATGCATTAGATGCAAGGAGTGGTACGGGTAGCTCTTGGAAACTTAGTTCCCTTCAGAAAGACTTAATCTCGATCCATAAGCTCAATGCTTAATGGTGTTTTTAATAACATTGAATGTGCCGCACCCAATTCTAAGCCCTCTACTGTTTAATATTTTAATTAATCCATTCTTCGCAGTTTCTGGCAATATAATCAAAGGGTAGTTATTGAATATTATATTCCTCGTAGACCAGAGCTTAATACTCCGATAATACAAATGGGCCTAACTCAAAATTTGAGTCATACCAAAGGAACAGTTTCAACGACCTGAGTTGTGTAACGCCCGGTGATAACTCGAAAAACTTGAGTGGATAAATAAAATACACAAATATCAGCTTTTACTCGTTTTCAAGTTGCCGCGCTTAAGACCAATGGGGGCTACGGTGGCTACATCTATAATGGGCAGAGACTAAATGGTGAAATTCATAATAAAAATCGGTAAAACCAGTCCTGCTCCAAGTATAGAAGAGGTTGAGGGTAAGTTAAGTTATCTTAAAGCACATTTAGGAGAAGAAGCTGTAAATGGACTCAACTTATGACTTTGAAAACGAAGAATTGGGCAATGTATTAAAGAAAGCAACTCTGTCGACGATGTAGCTTAGAAACTTCTTTTGAAGGTGCTGTAAAGGTAATACAACAATGCTTGGGTTCAGAGGATACATGCCTCCAAGTCGGCTTAACAAGTGAAAGCGTAGCGGTTGTGTCTTTGCGCTGCTTATTCTTCTCCATCAGTCTTGCATTTAAAAAGAGAATAATTTGCAGTTGCAGTGCTGTCGCAGACTAACATGGTTTTGAGCAAATTTGTTTCCAACTCTGGCTGCAGCACAAGGCCCAAGAGGGGGATATCGCCGACTTAGAAGAGTTTGACTTGCCCCCGAAGAGAAACAGGTCCTCAGTTCTCTCGACCATTTGATTTATCGCAAAATCAATGACGGTGGCAATTTTTATTTAAGAGAACCAAGTTCCCTAGGGAGACAAAATAGGCTTCTAATTACGACCAAGAAACTATAGAATTGGAAAAAAGATTCCAAGAAACTCGCTTAGCTATGGCGACAACCCAGGTAAAATGATAGCTACATTAGAGACTGCCCATCTAGGAATTTTTGCTGTATTAACTGGACTTGGAATCGGCGCTATCTTTATGTTCAAATCTTTGTCTATTTCGAGTCTAGATATTGAATGCAAATAAGTAACACCATTACTAGATGCTTTCTCTAAAAGCGTTCTCTCTAGCGAGGGTAACAAGCAACTCTGGCAAGAGTTTTGTAAGGAGTGCGGATCACTCGAGATCTGGAAGACGAGCAACACTAATCAATCCAACATTGATTCCTTTCGGGATGCGTTCAACTCCGGCAAGTTTAATGTTAACTTTCTCAATCTTTCAGTCAATAGGTATTGTCCATGAAGATTTAAAGGATTTAGAACGTTGGGGAATTTTTATATGATATTAATCTAATCATAATTTCACAAAATAAAATTGTAGTATATTAAGCATAAGTCAAATTCTTGAAAAGTATGGTAAGGAAATGTAGGTATGATTGATGCATGACAAGCACATGTGGATAAGTTAAATGGAAGTGGTGCCCACGTAGTTGGTCATACTGATTTTACAATTGCTGTACATGCGTAATTACGATGAGACCAAAGAATATTTGAATTAACAGAATATTATGGACAAAATCCTAACATTCTCGAGAATGTTTTTTACTATATTTCATCCCCAATTTTCAAGATGATTTTTCCTTTAGCTCTGCCAGATTTTGAGTATTCAAAGGCTTCATTAATCTGTTCAAAAGGAATTACCCTGCCAATGACGGGTTTTATTTTGCCTTTTTCTAGCAAATTTCCTAGGATTTCTAGCTGCTCACCACTTGGTTTCATAAAGAGGAAGTAATAGTCTGCTTTAGTTTCCTTCTCAAGTTTTGTCAGGTTACGGGTAGCGAGGCTAAAGGCCAGTTTTTTCCACAATGGTTGTTTATACTCATCCGCAAAGCGGGCATTGGGCAGTCCTGAAATGCTGACGACCTTACCACCAGGCTTGATGATTTTAAAGGCATTTTCAAGAATCTTGCCACCACCAAGTTGTAAGTTCGAGGGAGTGCATCATTTGGTAAATTAATAGCCAATGAGATAACCGAGATCTTCTCGAGTAACAACAGTTTTGTAGTTCACCCCGGCAAGCAATTCATAGGGGAGCGTTAGCTCAATAGGTGTTCTCTTACTGCTGAAACGAAGGGCTTCTATTTTGGATCTACATTGCCTGTTGTAAAGCACTTTTATCCAACTAAGTAGCTTTCAGTGGTCTTACAACAGCCTACGGTACAGCTTTCGCAGGATCAATATGGGAGCTAAGTACTTTGGCAATGAAAGGGGCACATAGTAGAGGGAAAAGTTAAATGGACTAAATCTGTTGGGCTACTTCTTAGCTAAAATAGTTGCTGATTTACCCAAAGGATTGGAATTGGTTAAATTCAATACTTAATTTAGAAAGGATTTGGGATATTGAATATCTCATAGCGAAAGTCACAGGTCACACAAGCGTCATTCTGTCAGGGTATCCCTCCCCCTACCTTCTCGCATAAGTGTTCATCGGTTGAAGTTTATTCACCAGGGTCAAGAGGTAAGCACAGTCTTCCATTGGTAACTCAATTTAATAGCATCGACAAATTTGGATTAAGTAGCTTAGAGTATCGGATAACACTGCAAATAAAAAATGTTCTACATTTTTAACCATGCACTAAATAAGTTTGGGATTGTAAGGCAAGCCTTATTGAAGCCTTACATGTGCAACTTATACGAAAACCCTGTTGATGGTGAATATCGCCAAGGCATCAAGAACTGTGACCCTACGCTTCTCTTATGTAGTACGTCTTTTACCGTGAAACTGAAGTATTTTTCTTTGAAAAACTAAACTTCTTTTTTAAATTAATAAGTAATTATGCTGTTAAGTAGAAATATTAAAAACCAATTGTTATCATCCTTGAGGTCTCGTCATAACCTTATTGATTTTGAAGTTAACAAACCTAAAGGTCAATGTTATACTGATACTGTTAAGTTCCTGAAGAAGTTAACACATAGCTTAAAATCTAAAAAATATAACGAGGCGGATTGTCACGATACTGACAATTATGCATTTGACGCCAGGTTGTATTTGAACAGTGTGGATGACTATATTTAATGGCGAGGAAGATCTTCTTGGGAATAGTCAAATTTATGGATATCCTGAGATATATAAGATACTACAAAACAAAGATACCTATTGTGCAGTCTGTGGTGATCCTGGCTCTTGTGAAGAACACGGTGTAGTTGGCGAAAAGATATTGGGAATGAGTGTGGTTAGTTTTGATAATAAAGGCAAAACTTACTTTTACCAGCAATCGGGGTTACAGGAAACCGATATAAAATATTTCACTGCTGTCAAACTTAAAAAATCAAAATTGTCAAAAATACTATCTCCAAACTTCAATTTTGAAATAACATTTAGCTCACGTAGATACAAATTTGACGAATTTGAAGATAAAGATAAAAGTTTCTTGATGTTTAGAGATTATGGATTTTATTGCAGATGGTAGAGATTGCAAGATGTTCGACAAAGTGAGTATGAGTATCCAAGAAATCTTGGATAAAATTGAAATGCGCACAATTTATTTTCAAATTCTGAGAAACACGACGTTGTTTATGTGACCTCATTCTATAAATTAATGTAATCATAAATCCTGGTGGGCTAGATTGAGCTAGAAAATGCACTGTTGAAAGCAAATTTTGGGTAATTTAGTATTCAGACGTATGTACGGGAATTGGGGTAATCTTTTAAAAACTGATTTGGGTGGTATTCTATTATGAATCAAACAGTTAGGATGCGTAGTGTATGTTGTTAACTGTGTTGGTTGTAGGCCACCCAGTCACATAGTAACTCCAGACTGCTTGAACAGAGAAATTCTTATCAATTCGTCTAACAGCATCCTCAGTTGGAGTAGGATATTGATCTAATGTGACACATAACACAGGTTCCGATGTTATACCCTTGAAGCCGATAAAATTCTTTATTCCTAGTGTATGAGAATGGTATCCTAAGCAACTTACTTAGCAAATGAAAGTAGCTCAAACATCTGCCTTATGTTAGAATGCTTCATAACTGATATATCCCAAATCGCATATCTCTGGATTGCGCAATCTTGATTATACAAATCAAGAGGCTATAATATTCTGACACACACAAGATATTTGAAGGGAATTTATAAAATAAATTCTAAAGGTGTAGCTAAATTAGGATTTGAATTTGTTACTCGTCGTCCAAAAACTATAAATTCAATAGTACCAATTGAACATGCTTATCGATATACATGAAGTGAAAGATATTTCTACTGGAGAGAGTTCCTTGTAGGAGAAAAGATGAATTCAATATCTTGGGCCCCTGTCTTAAAAGTCTTTGAATTATATAAGTGACTGTTAGGTGCCCAGCAATGAGCATCTGATAGTTTGAAGTATTAAGATTTTAAGATTACTTTAATTATTCAAAAGGATCAGGAACAAGTATTTGAGATAGACCAAATCCTGGTAAGTCCAAATTATTTGCCTCATTTCGTAGTTCAAAAAGAGGTTCCGACAATATGATATTAACTCGTAAAGCTTTTTCTTCTATATGGTTAAATTTAGAAGCTGATTCCTTAAAATTGTCTAAATCCATAGATGTTTCGCTACTGCTACTTAATTTACTTCTCTTTAGTGACATTGTTTTAAAGCTACTTATAATTTGAGTTATTAAAACATTCAGGTTTTTATTTTTTAGCTTTATCTTCAGGAGTAGGACTATCCGATCTGTTGCCTTCCTTAAACATAGCCTCATCTACTTGGTCTGGACAATGAGGATAATATTAGATAAAATCAAAATATTACATTTGAACAAGGCCCTCCTCTAACTATTCCAGTTTTGGTTTTGTTGGAGGGTAGTTGTTTTTTGCCCGATGGAGTTGAAGGCTTTGACCAAGAAAGAGGCCTTGAGTTACTATTATTACGGGGGACCCAGTTATCTTTTCTAACATCAAGCAAGCCCCTAAGCATGAATCTATGACGACTTGGGAGAGCAGGGTTTTTAAAGAGTGAAGCGATTTTATCAAAGTAAAGGACGAATCTTTGCTTAGTCAAACTTTCAACTTCTTCTAATTCTATTTTTATTAGCGCCGCGGTACTTCGCGATGGTATAGCCCACGACTGTATAGTGAGCCTTTGATAGTATTTGTTTTGTGTTACCTTTCCATTTGTAAACATCCCGGAGTTAGTTACATACAAGTCTTGGACCACTTCTATATCTTCAGAGGTGTTGGTCATAACATAAATTATTCTTTCAGTGTCTAAACTTCCTCCCCGCAACGCTGAATGTATTTGTCCCTTGTGGGTTGTTCTTGAACTGGGTTTAAATATTGTTTCTTAAACTTGATTAGTGAAACATTATACTTTTTCTTATTACCCAAATTACTCACAGGGTTATAACGTTGCATATACACTACTATAAAGCTTCACACAGCTAACGCTACGGTTGGCTTTAAGGACCTGCAGTTACCAGGTTTACAATAGTATAAAAGATATAGCCAATAATCTACAGAATATTAAAATGCTGGTTTTGTTGTATACTGAATGCTCTGAAGATTTCGAGCACGTAGAGATGGGGCTCCACACAAAATTGGATACTTTCCATCTTTCGTAGAATTCAATCCCGCCTAATATTATGATTATTTCGGCTACATCTCAAATATGGCTCTTTTTTCGGAAATAGCAAGTATCTACGTAAGCTCTGTAACAGATGATATAGTGATATTTATCGAGCCTATCTAGTCGAAGTGATTACACTTTTAAAAGTTAAGAAATGACTACACAATAGACAAACCTGTGGACCTTATCTTGCTTTCGAACTTTATTTGAGTTCTATTCACCTCAACTTGACCACACTTAACTTTGCAGATAGCACACTCTTTTGTTCGACTATATTGTTCGCACCACGGGGCTGCAAACCATATTTCTTCTCATCTAAGGTGATTCTCTTGAGATAAGATCTCTCTTCCAAACTTTGCTTGTTCCAAGAGAGTCTAACGTCTGCTTAATCATATTGGCCCCTCTTGGTCAAGAATTGTGGTGCAATAATGGTATTAAAGATGGTACAAACATAGATGCCAGCCATACATGATGCTTCGTTTATACTATATACTCTAACATATTCACCAATCTTCTTTACTTTATCAAGAATAGTACGCGGATTGTTTTTGGCTAATCCAAAGTAATAACCGTTGAATAATAAGCGTTGATGTAGATGTTTCTTTATTTGTGTGTGTGATCCGAGATCCTTGTTGCTTAAAATTCTAAGAAGATTCATGTAGAGAGTGCTTTACTTATAAAGTTAAGGCTGGTGAATGTTGTGATAATATATGTAAAAGTTTAACAAAAAGACTTACGCTTGATTAGGCTGTGAAGCTCTGCTGGTTGGCCAAAATATCTGTTTGAGTGAAGGTAAACCATTTATACCACCATGTAATCCAAAAGCAGAGTGTGGACCTTTAGCTTCCGGAAACAAGTACGGCTCTGAATATCCAGAAAAGGGCTGTTGTAGCGACTATGGTTTCAGTTGCACAACTTCTGAATTCTGTGAAAAGTACCCAAGTTCAACAGGTGCTCCTGGTACTGAACGTTCTTACTTTAACTGCTGGCTGCCAAGTTAGTTAGAAGAGACGATAAGATCTCGCTGTGAACTCAAAACTAAAATATTTAAGTACTTCACAACAACAAAAAGTTTATTAAGTTTAGTATTACTACTTTAATGAACATGTGTTGCAGTGGACAACTAGAAGTTTAGAATGGGCTCTGGAAAGATCTAAAGGCACTGTCTCCAAGCAAGATTCCGAAAATAATACCTGTGTTCTTAAAAACATTCAAACACTAATACTGGTAGATACCTCTTCTACAATGCTTATTACTACGGGAGAACTAAGTTTAGTGTTGTTGATATGCTCTGCAACTTTAAGGTGTTAGATGAATACGTTAGCGTTTACTCTATATCAGAAACTTCGAGTCTATCTGGGATATATATCTCTGACTACAGTGGCAAAATAGTTACATATATTGTCCAGAGATAAGGAAGGTATATTTGTATGTCCTAGAATGAAAGAGTGTGAAGAACTAAAGTCTATATTCGAAAAGGAAATAACCCACCCATCTCTGCTCCTTGGTTTTGCTGCTTCTTTACTACCTTTACATCATCACAACGCTGAACCTAGGGGTCTATTTATCACAAACATTATTAAACAAACGCTAGATTCAGATAAAACAAGCAAAATTTGGAAGAAGTGTGACAAGGCTTTGGTTGCTACCATCACAACTCAAGCTTTAGGCAGAATGTGCAGTGGTATAAACTTCTTAGTTAAATAGGCTGTTGATGAAGGTTACGATGAACCTCGAAGACCACGAATATATTCTAAATATAATAGAAGTGGGAGATATTGTCAAAAGGAATAGTATTCTGTGTTCTAACTTAGTGTTTGCAAAGTTAAATGCAAAAAGTTAAAGTAAATAAAAGTCAGATAAAGTTAAGTTTTGAGAATTATGTCAGTGAAGGTAATGCACCTAACCCAAGATTGGATTCTAAGGCTGAATATGGTCCTCTAGCTTCCAATGTCAAATACAATGCAATTTGTCCTTTAAATGCGTGTTGTAGCAATTGGCTTATTCCGGTTTAACCAATGAATTCAGTAAGAAGAAGTAAAGTAAGACAGGTGCCCCTGGTACTACAGGTTGTTACTCTAACTGTGAACGTAAATTCGTTAAAGGTAATCCCCCTTCTGAGTTTGAAGAATTTAAGAGTATGAGTAGTTTTAAGAAAATTCTTAGCATTGGAGGTTGGGAATATCCTGCTGTTCCTACCGGTGAAGCTATTCCACTTGGTGAGAAAAACGATGCTAAGAACTACCTTGTTTGTCAAAAAGTTAAAGAGTAAAATAGGTTCTAAATCTGTATCTATTGCAGCTCCTGCTTCTTATTGGTATCTTAAACCTTTTCTTATTTTAAAATCTGATGCTGTTGATTTTCTCAGAAAATCATTTAAGCTACACCGTGGCTGATTAAAGTCTATACCACCTATGGAACCATTTCTCTCATATCTTTTGAGGCACTCTCCTTGTCATGAGCGGAGCAATACTGGTTACTGCCTTTGCATCTTCTCTGGCACGATTCACCCTTCTTTGTGGTACCTGAGCACCAGGCAGCCTTAGTCTTGTTTATCTTTTTTCATTCTCTACAAAAATTAATTAGTTTAAAAGTAGTTTACCCCAATAACTACCCATTCAGAGATACAACAGGTACAAACAAGCCCATCAACGAATGAAAGCCAACTTTACAATGGTGGTTTTCACTGTCGAGAAAATCAAAGGATCCGAGCAGATTTCCGCCGGGTCGCTGCTTTGTTTGTGCCCGCTCCTGATACATCATTGATCTTCTTTGATACTTTTGTAAACTTTATTAGTGTGCTTTCTTTGGAATTGAATATCTTCTACTCTTTACTAGTACAGTTTGCAGAGATAAATTAATTGATAATTATTTATTTGATATATTAATTGATAATATATAATTAATTGATAATTAGCAAGATGGCTGATTTGAAGATGGCTGATTTGATTAATAAGGCTACCCATTGGGCTATTGCGAACGGGCTTGTTGTAGTACCACCAAGTGTAGACTCCTGTGATTTTCAAGGTAAAACCCCTTATCTTGTAACGCCAGCACCCTTTGCTCTTTACCCGACCCCCTTTCCCAGGACACAGTATGATTTGGCTGTAAATATTCAACCTTTATTTAATAAACTTGTGCATAATATTGCTAATAATTTAGAATTTTTGGAAGAAAAAGCTAAAAAATTGTCTCAAGTTGATCCCTTCACAAACAACCTATATCAAATTTTTTTGGAAATCAAAAAAGAGGAAAACAGTCAAAAATACACTTTGGGTTTCCATAGGTCAGACTATTTACTCCACGCACCCTCAGATAAAATGGTCCAAGGCAGTGACATAGCGGCCGTTTCTAAATTATACGAAGAAAATAAGGTCAAAATACAACAAGTCGAACTAAATACTATCTCATCCTCATTTGGGGGTCTATCTGGTTTGACATCTGAATTACATAGATATATCTACAAAAGCACCGACGGGTACTACGATCGATTCTCTAAAAAATTGAATATTGATGAAGTATTACCCCTTAACACCCCAACATCAGGACTAGTAAAAGGCATCTCAGAAGCTTTTAAACTATACAATAACCCCGAGGCTATTGTTCTTATGATTGTACAGCCAAATGAACACAACATATATGATCAAAAAGTTATTGAGCATCAACTGCTTATTTTACACAAGATACAGGTAATTAGAAAGACACTTACTGAAATTGGAAATGAGGCCGTCCTCTCTCAAGATAAGCAACGCAGACTATACATTTTAGCTGGTAGCGAGCCTAAAGAAGTTGCAGTTGCTTATTTCCGTTCCGGTTATTCTCCAGATGATTATATCAGCCAACTTGAGTGGGATGCAAGGTTAAGCATAGAACGCTCTCATGCTATCAAATGCCCAGACATACTTTATCATCTGGCAGGTACTAAAAAGGTTCAACAAGAGCTAGCCGACATTGAATTATTGAAGCTCTTCTTATCAAATGATGAAGCTGAACTGGTTCATTCTACTTTTACAGGAATTTATCCTTTAGACTCTTCTGAAATTGGCCAAGCATCATATAGAGAAGCCTTGTCAAATCCAACAAAATATGTAATGAAACCCTCAAGGGAAGGCGGGGGTAACAACATTTACGGAGAAGATATCCCCTTAGCCCTTAGCAAGCTTTCCGAAGAAGAGAGAGCAGCTTTCATTTTAATGGATCGAATTGTCCCTCCTACTGTTTTTAATAACAACGTTGGTATTCGTCAGGGTGTTCCCTCGTTGAATGGCAATTTTATTTCAGAATTGGGAACTTATGGTGTCTATTTGGGCTTAAGGGGGTGTGATGAGCCAATATTAAATGAATATAGCGGATATTTGCTTAGATCCAAATTAGACTCAACTAATGAAGGTGGTGTTGCGGTCGGACATGCTGTTATTGACAGCGTTTACCTGGTATAATAGAAAGCCAGTAATCCAAAATTGTTTTGACTTTTGGCCGATCATTTAAGCGACGCCACAAACCGCCTCACTTAAACAAATTAGTAATTAATTTATTTTCAGAAGTTTTCTTCACGCTGTGGGTTACCAGTATGACTCCGTTGCAGTTCCAGGCTGATCTCTTCTCCATTTTCCAAATTAATGCCATTTTCCAAATTAATGGTGGCGCCGTTATTTATTTCATCAGGAGAGCCTGCAGTATTCCTAAGTTGATCAATGTATTCACGCTCCACTCTGAAATAAACCCACAACCACCTTCTAGTCAGCTCTAACCACTGGATGAGAAATACCGCAAGGGGTGCGGATTGCAGAGAGAGGTGTGGGCTCAAGTTGAAGGTCCAAGTGATTCGAAGCATAAAGTTAATTCCGATAGATAAATAATAAATCAAGGGATCTTCAAACAAGAGAGTTGGACGAAGAAAATAAGGAAAACTGTAGAGGGTGCAATGGGCTGCAAGCGGAGCTCCGCAAATCGGAGAGTGGCATGACTCCCCAGATTTTATCCCTGTGATAAATAGAATTTTACTTAAATACAATTTTACCTTTGAACAAATTCTTGCTCTCAAAGTTGATTTTCTTTGAAAAAGATTTGCTGCAGAAATTCTATCATTATGTGCAACTTCGTTGGAGTTCCGCAACAACTGTTGATTGTTTAAAATGTTGTGCTCAGAGGATTCTGGGGTATAATTTGATTCTGATATGTGTTTAGATGGAATTTGACCTAGTTCCCAATCCATGTAAATATCCCAGTAGAAGGAATACATTGAGTTGACCAGAATTGACAACAACCATAGTTTTACGGACCAAGACACATTTGTGAATAAGTACACCCAAACTGATTGTTCGCCAAGGTGGTTATTTTTTGTCACATAGCTCGAGAGAATAACTACAGGAAATGCTGTAAAATACTTGATAGCGTTGAATAAATGTTTCTTCATTTTATATTGAGACTGAGAATACTCTATTAAACACTGTCTAAATCTCAGAAAAAAGGGCAAACAAACAAATATTAGCGTTAAAAGTTGTAAAGGGTCCAGCCAAGTTTTAGGGACGCCCTCCGATACCGCCTCCGATTCGGCTGGCCAATGGGCCCCAGAATTTATTAAACTTAAAGTCTCCCGCTTCTGATACCGGGGGGTCGTCGTAGTAACCTCATCAGAATTGAAAGAGGCAAAAATTTGGTAAATAATTTTAACCAAGTCCCCGAATATCCTGCTGTAACTAGTCAGAATATCGGCCAATAAAACTTGGGGGAAAGTAATAGTAGTTGAGCTTGTTGGAAAAGTGACCAAAAAGATAGTTTTCCAAAACCTTTTCCTTAATTCCCCTTCTACCGCACTTGTAGGCCAAATACTAATAATAAAAGTCAAAATAAAGCACACACTTACTACATGGCGGTAATGTATAGCGTAGTCTGAATCCTTAACTACCCAATACGTTAATATTCCTGGAATTAATACACCGAAGCAAAATATAAAAAATAACCTAAATTGTGACTTTGCCTTTATAGGGCGAACTTTTAAAATAAGCTCAACAGGGAAATTGCATTTCTTCAAGCCCTGCAAGTTGAAACTCCAGTACAACACCCCCAAGTAAATCAGCGTTAGCACCCTCAACGCTGGTGGAAAATAGTAATAGTCGGCGCTTTGCATTATTAAATTTAACTTTAAATATATTCAAATCTTAGTATATAGTTAATTTTAATTTTTTAGTTAATCATCACTACCGTGTAAAAGAGCTCTTAAAGCCATCATTTGGTCGGAGTAGTGACCCACAGCTTCGTCGTATCTTTGGTCTGCAGAGGACTGTGATTTAGTAGTTTCCTTTTCGATTTGGCAGATATGGTCGGAAGTCTTTAAGGCTAAATCTAATAAAGACTTGTATTCTGAATACGAATACCAAATACCCTGTTCTTGAACCTTTGTGTAGAATCTATTTAGTTGTAGATCATAAAGGTCATAAAATAGTTTGGCCGAATTGAGATTGTTGTTGAGTTTCAAATTTGTTAAATTTTGCTGTAACGAGGATAAGTTCAATCTCATCTTCTTTAGCCCCAAATCTGACATAACTCGTATATCGCGCACGTTCATTATTAACATAGCAGACAAAAGTTTAGATAAATATTGGAATATGAACTCTACATCTTTTTCTTCTAAATACTGACTCAAAAGACCTTGACTAGTTGTCAAATCAATATTCAAATTCAATATGTAATCATCAGGCTCGATTTCGTTGTCCGCTGTTAAGTAATAATCTCCCTCCCTCAGTGCTAAATCCAAAAAATACATACAATGGCAGCGGAATTCGACTCTTAGAGTAAATAGGCATTTATCTGATAGGCTTTTAACTCCTTTCAGGAGATTGTCTAAGTTAACTGTGTAATTGTCTTTAGTGTCGTTGACTGTATTTTTTTCCTTTGAGTCCTTTAAAAGAGAATTAACTTCCAAAGAGAAGCACTTCAAGCTATGGGCTAAAGATGCTAAAAGTGAAAGCTTCTTTGTATCAAATAATAATTCTGAAAGATGCAAAGACCGGCGTTGTTTCAGGCTTAATTCAGTAGCCATTTCCTGATTATTAAACAACTCTTCTTCTTCACTATTTGGTGGCATATGCGGTGACTTTATATACGTATAAGCGGTCAAAATATTGTATAGCTCTGGGGACTGTGCCCATTGTGCGCTGTTTATCATCTTGTGAGTATCCTGATCTTCGGAATTTGAGCCTACAGACACGAGAGATTTAAAGAATTGGGTACTTTTATCTAAAAAGGATGTAATTACAAACTCCAAAATGGGTAAAAATTCTTTGCGGTTAAAAGGAAGAGATCTGAATATCGTACAAAGGTCACGCATTAATCCTAGCAAGTCACTCACACATCTAATAAGTGGTTTATTATGGACAGGGGAGTACTCATGGCCAACTTGAAAAGCGTTAAGGGTAACGATTGCCGAGCTTAATAAATATTGGGCGTGTAACTCCATTTTAGGTAAGAATTGTACGCTGATGAATTTACTCAAAAAGTTAGGAGATTGGGGGGATTGATGCAATAAAGCTGGTTCAAAGTTACCGATGCTTTGAATTTTATCTACAAAATCTAAAATCGGCTTGATTAAAATCGAAAGGTTATAAACGTGGGGATTGATTAATAAGCGACGGGCAGAGTCAAATGAATTGTAAGAATACTGATCGACAGTGATAGAAACGAGCTGAGAAGATTGTAACTTGTATTTAGCAGAATCCGAGAAATAAACCTCGATAGCTAACGGGCCTGCCGATCTAATTACTCTACCATAAACCCCCGAGTAAATTTCGTCCATTAGTTGGTCGCTAACCAATTGCTTAGAAAGTTGCATTTCATGGAACGATGACCTCTCTTTGGCTTGAGTGTTGGATTTAACCCTAGTATCAGAAATTTTGAATATTAACTTCTTATGATCTCTTTGAGAAAAACCTCTTTTCATTGATTCGTTAATATGGGTCATAATATCTTGGATCCCGTTTATATTAAAGTCGTTACCATCAGCCCCCAGCACATAATCGTGTAAAAATCGTTGAATTTCATTTTGTATAGATGTCCATATTTCATTAATTGAGTATCTCGAATCAAAGTCTGTTTGATTAACACCAATATCCTTAATTAACAACTGGATGAAACGATGATTAGCGAAAACAAACTCGAATTTCTGAAGCAATCTAGTCGTAAAAGTGTTTAACCCGTTAAATTCTATGCAGCCATTACCGGTTGCAGGTAGTTGATTTTGTTTAACAAAGGGAAAGTCACCTCCGCATCCCCTCCCTTTGCGGAGCTGAGCGGGTGAATTTAAGTTTAATAAATTCTGGCGAGAATTCATCACAGGGGTAAAATCCGATGGATACCCCGGGGGAGAATTTATTTTAAAATCTGTTGGGCACCCAGGGGTCCCTGCGACAGAAGTCCCAGCCGCTGTAGTCTCCCCCGTATTTAACTTTATTAAATTCCGGCTTGCAAAGAGGGAGCCCCGCGGCTGCAAGAGCCCCTGATTTTCTTTGAAAGTCGCTTTGCTGTGGCAAATCTTAATATGCAACTGATTTGCAGCTCCGATATCGGCGACCGGGGGCTTGCCACGGTTGTGAACCACTTTACCACTTTGCTGCAAATCACTAAAGAATTTGTCGTACAAATTCTTACGATCCCCGAATTCTAACACTTGAGGAATTTGTCGTACAAATTCTATTTGACCTTTATCTAACTTGGCTTTAACCTCATCAACAGTTTTATCTACCAACTGGTATAGTTCAACATGTGCTCTAGTTTTAATCATATCTGTTCCTTCATTTAATTTACCAATTTGATAAAGTCCATTGACCAAAATAGAAATAAATTTCAGTGAGTCAGCTTCAGGGTCTAAAGATAAATCCTCTTCTAAAGAGATAAAATTATAATTCCCAGAATTGGATAACCTTCTATTTTCACGATTGTTGAAAGGATTAGTGTTTATTAAATAGTTAACAATAGTATCTTGGAATTTAGAAGCATTATTCAAGGTTCCAAAGTTATCAAACTCTTCCTTTAAATGGATTTTCATATAAACATGGTTATGAATTTCTTCAACTAAAGTATTGTGAATGTTATTTTTTATCTTTAGTAAAGCCCTCCTTAACCCAGAAGTAGCTTCAATGGGTTTTAGTTCAGGCGAGTCCAAATCTTCCAAAGTATTCAATAGTAATTGAATGGCCATTTTGTAGTATTTATCGCGAATCAATTGTTCAATTTTCTCTGGTGTTTTCTTTAAATTGTCCAATTTATCTAAAATTCTTAGCATTTCTTTATATTGCTTAGCTTTATTCCATAAGCCATTTAGGTCAGCTCTTTTGGTTTGCAATATTTCTTTAGTTTGAAGTAATTGAGATTTAATGGTTTGGGCTGTACCCTTTGTGGACCAGAGTTCATTCTGGACACCGGTGAATATAGTGGTAGTGGAATTAAATTGTCTATAGTTGGCATTTACAACCTCTTCAACCGTTTTATGTATCTTTTTCAATAGGTTAGAGAATTGATGCTGATCTTTCCCCAAAGAACTACCATCTGTCAAATCCAAAGCTAAAGGAACCGGGTTAAACTGCTCTGAACTGAGTGCGGACCAGTCTTTTTTAACTTCATTTAAAGCAGCTTGCGCGTTATTTAGCCAATCGCTTCTAGCTTGAGATTGTGGAGAATTGGGTTTTGATGATAAAATCTCAGGATTATTAAACAAGCTTCTCCCCGCTTTATTAAAATCCCCGGGCGAATTGAAAGTAGGAGGTTTTTTATAAGCCATTAAATATAATTAAACCAGATTGTATTTTATTAAAGTTTTAATATCTATTTTAAATCTAATTTTATATACTCAAGCAATACAAACTAATACTGCAAAGCGACTTTTTACTAGTAAAAAACATTTCCCTGTAAAATCTTTAAAGTTTCCTCTGATACAAGTCTTATTAACTGGGTTGCTAGCCCCTGCAACTATGTTGCATATATGATTTTCAAAGAAAATCAACCTTTAATCAAGCTATATTAATTTAATAATTTTATATAATGATAGTAATAGTAATAATATGAGTTATTCAAACGATTATCACCAAAAGCTAAACTCTATACCAAGTATTTCAAGTGGTAAAATTAGCTCTAAACTTAGTGAACACCGTGAAACTGAACTAATTGATATTGAATTCAAAACTTCTTTCGTTTGCACCCTCCTTCAAAAGAAAAGAAGCTTAACCCATAGCTTCGCTGTTTTACTAAATAAAAACAGTGGGTTTTTTTTGAAAAAAGTCAAGAAAGCATTAGGGAGTTAGATAGTATTGAGCACACTTCGGCTAATCTTACCAATACTCGCATAATTAAATTTATTAAAAGAAAGAATGGGATAAACCAAAAAGAGCTAAATTTGTTAGAAATTTGGAATATTGAGGAAGGTGATGGTGAACTGTTGAAAATTATTGATTTAACAGAATTACACGGTAGAATTTACCCTGAAGGATCTTTTGGGGGGGTTTCATGGACCCAAAAAGGTGATAAATTTGCTTATATAGCGGAAAGGGTTAAAGAACCCATTAAAGAAAATAAGAGCAATTCTAAATTAAAGTTTAACAAGGATTTATTAGAAGATGACTATAAATTTAAGCAGACTTGGGGGGAAACTTATGGTGAATTGTGTGAGCCTGCGATTATTCTAGTTGATTTGAATAAATTAGAGGAAGAAGAAGAAGAAGGCATTAAAGTAATTGATATTATTGACGAATTCTTGGCTCCGGGCCAATTAGCTTACAGTGAAGATGATGAACTTTTATACTTTACAGGGTATAATATTTTCCCTAGAAAGCATGGCATTGTTTATTGTCCTAATAGGCCATCTGACATTTATAAATTAAATACGCAAAACGGATCTTATGCTAAGTTTACAGATTCTAAATTAGCGTACAGATCACCCAGGATTATTGGTAATTATCTATATTATATGGGCATGTCAATTGGAGGGGCTCATAACCAATGCTCGTCAATCTTTAAAACCCCATTAAACGAATTCAACCCAGAGGAAATAGTACCTATCGTAAACGAAGCTCAACAAATTGAATTCCCAGGGGTCTATACCCTAGAATTTGGACATTTCCCCCTAATTAAACTAAAAAATAAGATTTTTTTATTATTTAATAGTCAGTGGAGATGCTATAGAAATATTTTAGCTTTAGAAATTAACTCAAACGAAATTTGCTCAATTTCTCCAATTCCAACTAAACCCGTAAGCTTTGAGGAATCCAACAATAATGATTTTGATACCGGATCATGGGCACTATTAGATGTTAACAATAATTACCTATTAGCTAAATTTTCATCCCCTTCCAAACCTGGTGAATTAGTTCTCGGGGTGCCAGAATTAATTAATAATAAATTAACTATCAATTGGACAGTTTTAAAGTCTAGTGTTTATAACAAAGAATTTAAAGAACTAATCCCTGACACTAAATGGTCAACCCTTAACTTTGAGGAAAGGGATCCCAACCTAGAGTTAATAATTATTAAAAACTCTAAAATTAGTAAAAATAGGTTAATTGCAAATATTCACGGGGGTCCTCACTCCAGTAACTTTGTAGAGTTTAATATAACTAATTTACTCTTATTAAAGTTGGGTTTTACTATTTTACACATTAATTACTCAGGCTCCTTAGGCTACGGCCAAGCCTATAATAATAAATTAATTGGAAAAGTAGGAGATTTAGATGTTAAAGACTGTTATCACTCAATTCAAAAAGTTTTAGAATTGGAGGGGATTAAAGAAGCTCCCTTCGTCATTGGTGGTAGCCATGGTGGCTTTTTAGCTGCTCACTTAATTGGTCAATACCCTGATACCTTTAAAGCTGCTATCCTGCACAACCCCGTTATCAACATCGGAGCCAATATATTCCTAACTGACATTACTGATTGGAACTTCTCCGAATGCGGAATTTATTATAATTTCTTCGAACCAATGGAACCAACAGCTGAGGTTTACTCCAAGTTATATAGTCATTCACCTCACCAATATTTTGATAGTATTAAAACCCCTAGCTTGGTGATTTTAGGGGATAAAGATTTAAGAGTCCCTCCTGCTCAATCTATTCAATGGTGGTTCCATATTAGAAAGAGGCATCCTAGTTTATTCAAAATTATTAGTGTACCAAACACCGGACACTCAGTAGATAGTGCTGAAGGTACAATTATTAGATTACAGTCGATTAACAAATTTTTGGAAAAATATATTTAACCATAGACAAGCAAAAATATTCAAGATTTTTTGCTTTAAGTATTTGCCATGGGAAGTTGTTGGCAGCCTACAGCACAAAGACACATCACTGCAACAAATGCACATACGATTCAGCAATAATAACCTTTATCTATTTATCTGTTCTTTAAAACTGGCTGACTTTTCTAATAAAATAGCGCCGGGTCCCAATAGATATAATGCAAATCTGCATTCAAGGAAATATGCCAAATTAGAGAGAAAAAGCTTTTATAAATTTTTTTTGAATTTATATGAATAGTTTTACAAAATATTATTAACATGTTTCATATTTTGGGTTCTGGTTCAATAGGGACCTTCATTGCTCATAGGCTGTGCGGGTCAAAAATAAAAAGTAAACTAATTCTAACACCAAGAACATTTGAAAAATTGGGTTCTAAGCCCGATCAACTTAATAAGACTTGGACTTTGAAGTCACTTCTCACAAATAACACAATCCAAAGTAGAATCCCAGCGGAGTTAACAAGACAATCAGGTGATAAATTTGATTATTTGGTGCTCACTACCAAAGCCAACACATCATTAGGTGCATTGATGGGTGTTTGGGGCAGAATTGACTCGAATACAACACTCATAATGCTCCAAAACGGGATGGGCACTATTAACGAAATTGTGGAGGAACTAATTGCTAAAAGATCGCCAATACCAAAAATTTTAATTGGGACTACAACCCATGGCTGCTTTAGAGATAGTGATCCCTTCACTACGACTCATGCTGCTCAGGGCGAAATCTGGCTAGGTCCTGCAACTTCCATATTTCACCCCAAACTGCCTGCCTCTAACCACTTAGATTCTCAATTAAACACGAGACTTTGGACCTTGTTGAAAGGAGCCGATCTAAATATAAATTCCCCGCAATCCGAGGGCGAAATATTTAGAAGGTTAATGGATAAATTGATGATTAATTGCACTGTTAACCCTATTTGTGGCCTTATAAACGGGAAAAATGGTAGTATCTTAACCGATAGTTTAGCTAAGGCTATTACAAGTACCTTGTGCGAAGAATTTGTTATTTTACTCGGTTGTTGGAGACCTTTAAATAATGAAAGTACCCCTCAGCGCTGGAAAGATACTGCCTTACTTGAGCGGTGGCTATATTCCGTAATCAACCAGATTAAACTGAATACATGCTCAATGGTCCAAGATCTGAGAGCTTCCAGAACCACGGAAATAAACTATATGAATGGGTACATATTAACAAAGTCAAAGGAATTAAAGTTATCACTCCCAATGAATCGATTCTTAAGAAATGAAATTAGCAAGTTAAGTTTAAAAGGTTATAATTAAATCAATCTTACACTTGTTTTTCAAAATTTTGAATATTTAATGGCAGAAGAAATAACTTACTTAGAATTATCTGAAAATTCAGGCTCATCTCATAAGTTCTATGAAGTAATTGTTTCTAACACAAATGTGAGTATTCGTTTTGGTAGGATAGGTGATTCAGGAAGAACACAATTAAGTAATTATGCTTCTTATTCTCTAGCACGAAGATTTGCTGATAAGAAGATATCTGAGAAATTGAAGAAAGGCTATGAACGCGCGATAGCTGGACAAAGACAGAAGAGATCTATAACTAGACGCATTATTTTAAGCAGCCAATCTAGTGCAAAACAGGCTCCAATTCTTTGGAAATTTGACACGGGTAGTCCAGCTTTCGGAATTTATGTTAATAATAAAACCTGTTGGGTAGGAAATCAAGCTGGAAATATTTTTGGATTAGATCATAACGGACAAGTTCAAATAAACTATCACCTTCCTGAAGGTGTTAAGTGTTTGGTCGAAGACGATATCTGGCTATATGCTGGATGTGACGATGGTAATGTATATGATATTTCTGGAAAGATTCCACGTGTTTCGTACCAAATTGCCCAAGACGTTGATATATATTGGCTTGATGTTAATAACGGTGTATTGGGAGTCTCTGATGCCGATGGGCGAGTAGCACGAATGAACTACAATGATGAATGCGAATGGCTCAAAAATAGTACGGGTTGCAGCGGGTGGATGGTACGCTGTGGAGATGAAGGTATCTGCCACGGCCACTCTGAAGGTGTTACTATGTATAGTAATGTGGATGGGAATGTATTGTGGAAACAATCAACCCGTGGTTCAGTTCTTTTCGGGTGGAATACACAAAATATGCTTTACGTTGGTACTAGCGATAAAAAAATATACACTTTTAATAAAAAAGGTGTTAGGAAGACTACCCATGATTGCGATGATTCAGTTTTTTCTTGTGCTGCAACACAGAATGATAAATATATATTTTCTGGAGATAGCCATTCTTCCATCTATTGTTTTACTCAAGATGGGCAACGTCTCTGGAAATTAGGAACAGGGTGTGGTTCCGCATATTCCATGCAGTATATGAACGAACGATTATACATTGTAACTACTTCAGGCGTACTTGCTTGTATCGATGTAAGTGAAACAGCCATACAGGCAGCAAAAGAGGGGGATGTCCCCAAGCCTAAAGAACTAAAAGCACCTCCAGTCAACACAGATGGCACACTTTCTTCAACCACTTTAGAGACAACAACTGACATCAATCAAGGAATTATTTTGGAATGTATACGTGAAAAGGGTAAGCTGCGTATGCGTGTGGTTTCCGACGGCTTCGATCCAGAACTTAACGTTCAATTTCCAAAAAATATTCGTGAAGAGAACGTTCGTTACCTTGTTGATGCAATTAAGGTATCAGCGACTGGGAGTTTCTATCGTGCTCATGGAAATATAAAGAAGATAATATTGGACGACTTTACTAGTGTCCCAACTGATAACAAAAAGAGAAGGTTGGTCTGACGATGTTAGAGTAACACACAACAAAGTAGTTAAAGCAAGACTTATACCCAATAAAGCTGATAAGCCTAAGATTTTAGTAGTTGAAATATATTTTCAGGAACTAAGCCAAACTCTTGATAGAGAGATAGAGAAAATTATTCCCCGTATTTTAAAGGAGGATATCTCTATTTTGTGCTTCTAAAAATCTATTAAATTGTAGAACAATATAAGCTAATTTTTTCTTAGCTGTTAGGCTTTCGCTTTGTTATATAAAGTCTATAACCTACTACATTATTCTCGGCTGTACAGTCTAATATTTTTTCCTTAGTGGTTAGTTCTTTTAAACTATCGTACCTGCCCTCCAACTCTTTTAGATCAAATAGCCCGACAGTGTTAAACCATTCCCACTCAGCTTGTTTGTCTGGTGTTTGTAGATTTATTTGGCAAACTATTGTTAGGAATCTGGACAACTGGCTTTCAAATTCTATAGTGTCTTTAATGTGGCTATATCTGACAGGGATGCAAATATATGCCAATCCTTTTAAATTGAGCAAGTATCGAATGACTCGTGGGACTGATTGGGCATGCTGGAATTGGTATAAGACATCTGTAGCATACACTATACCAAATGACTCTTTCTTCTTGCTCCACTCGGCAGGCAATTGATTAGGATCGCAGCATTCCTTGGGATCCCAGCTCTGAAACCAATCCCAGTTTAATTCAGCAACCTTCACATTTTGTATATTGTTAAGTTGTGCATTCCTATTCGCGTTGCCAATAACTGAAGGGTGGTAGTCTGTCAACCAGTGTGGTTGCCGCGGGTAAAGTGCAGCACTAGTGAGCCCTACCATACCAGTACCGCACCCTAACTCCACAAAATCCCCGATTAATTTTGGTTTGTATTTAGCTAACCAATAAGCTAAGTAAATACCGGCAGGCCAAGTTTTCCAACCGAGGTCGGCTTCTGCAAAGCTAGGCTCTTTTAATTTTAGTTTGAATACACCCCCCATATTGAACTCAACCACTTTGGGTCCATATGCCGACTGACCGCTTAATCTGGCTATAAATTTGGTTATCGATTCACATATCTCATCCCCAGACCACCCGGACACACCCCCGGCCCCGTGTATCTCGATTACTCTCAATAGCCAGTTAATCCACGATTTCCTTGGGCTTCCCAGCAAATCAGCATTAGAGTCCAAGTCAAAGTTACTTGCATTGTTTTCCATATAAGTCAGCACTTGAATAACTCTTAATACATGTTGATGGTTTTTAGGATAGCACAGCTCCAAAATAAAGTCTGTTGTAGGATTTAGAGATTTCATTTAAAGCCTATTTAGCAGTTTTTATATATATAAAAGTTATTTAAATAATTCTAACTTCCACAAAAAATATATCGAATTTTTAATAATATGCCGAAAGCTATACACTCCAATAACACTGATATTCCTACTAGAGCAATGATAGTGGCTCTTAAAAGTTACGGAAGGAAGAATGCTACTGAAATAGCTAAAATGTCGGGCAAAACTTGCTCTACTGTTAATAGAATTTATTCAAAGGCTCTAGAAAGGGGGTTTGAACCAAATGTATTACCCGTATGTTTAAAATTGGAACACCTTCAAGATGGTCCAAGAAGTGGAAGACCAGTTATGGCAGACCAACACATTCAAGAGGCTGTTATCAATAAAGCCAAGGAAGTCCACAGTGAGAGAGCGCTCAACTTGAACGCTATATCTGAAGGGCTTAGCTTGGATGGCCTTAAAATCGGTAAGACTACAATTTGGAGAATTCTTAAAGATTCAGGCTTTAAAAAGAAGAAGGCTAGAGAACTTTTCCAATGAGGCATGAAACGATAACGAAAGTAGCTGCGGAGCTGGGCATACCTTTTCAGACAATTGAATTTGGGTAGGGGAGACTTTTCTTTAACCCGGGTATAGGGAAGCTTTATTGTTACCTCGAGATATCTATAGGGATAATGCCTTGGGATTCTTATTGTAAGAGAAGATATCTCTCCGAAAGAAACAAAGACTATCATATCTAACCCCCAAGGTTGATGGTCCAGAGAGATTAAATGTTTGCCTATTGCTAGTGATTTTATTGAAGTTCCCTTTAGTTTAAGAAATATCTATAATAAATATTTTCTAAATACGGTTCATAATCTATAATAGATCTACCAAAATGTATGCTTCTTTCATTAATTTCTGAAGGGA
>KQ964441.1:76051-86980 GCA_001566745.1 Conidiobolus coronatus NRRL 28638
TACCCCTGCTTACCCCGTTAAGACTACCACCACCACTGGTAACTACCCCGTCAAGACCACTACCACCACCGGTAACTACCCCGTCAAGACTACCACTACCCCTGCTTACCCCGTCAAGACCACTACCACTGAAGAAGACTGTGAAGAACCCACTACCACCTCTGCTTACCCCGTCAAGACCACTACCACCACCCCTGCCTACCCCGTCAAGACTACCACTACCACTGATGCTTACCCCGTAAAGACCACCACTACCACTACCCCCGCCTACCCCGTAAAGACTACCACCACCACCACTGATGCCTACCCCGTCAAGACCACTACCACCACTGATGCTTACCCCGTCAAGACCACCACCACTACCACTGATGCCTACCCCGTCAAGACTACCACCACTGAACCCGCTGGTTACCCCACCAAGGCCTACTAAGTTAATATATTAACCTAGTGTTATAATTAATCTAAAAACTATCATACATTCATCATTCCCTTTCTTTCCTTATTCCTAGGTCATAATCCGTTATTGTATCATTCTATCCTTCTCCTAATTATCTCATATTTATTTCAAATGGCCATTTGAAAAATAATAATAAATAGTAATCACTAATAGTAATGTTGTTACATCTTTCTATTATTCTTTCTAGTTCTTAAATTTGCTATATGCTTTGGCTTATATTATTGTCTTATTACGTCTACAAATTATAATCTTATTACTATAATAATGGATAATATTATACTTTATTTACATTATGCTAGGATAAAAATTACTACTATTTACTATTTTGCTCAACGTGGAAATTAGTTCACATATAATTTATCCAACATTTTTACTTGCATAGCTCCACACAATTTTAAAACCAAAATTCATTCGTTAATATAAATTTTTGTATTCACAATTAATATCAAATCTCAACATAAGCGAATAAGGCTAAAGTAGCGCTGCAATAATAATTAATTTTTTATTGTATTCATAACAAACATGTATCTAATAAAGCTAGTTAGCTTATTAGAATCTATGAATGCATGAAATGTAAAACGTTAGATTCAAGGAACTCTTATATAGTTTTTGCATTTAGTAAATGTAAGTTTAGTATATTAACAATAATATCACAATTATTTGATTTTTGAAAATGTTCTCATTCATAAAAACATACAGGTGTAAAGATTTTAGCTCTTTAAGAGAGTTTTCTATTTACACAAATGAAATTAAATTGAATAGTTCTAGAGAGAGTAGTGACGTTGTGCTAATTAAATTACTAGGTAATTGATTAACAAATTATTAATGGCATATAGTTTAATTTTAGCTACTATAGGATATATTAAAATATTAGACTATATTGAATCTCAAAGATTAGTCCTTTTTCAAATTCTTGATTCTTTAATTCAACCTCAAATTTCCATTAATGCTCGGTTTTATGAAATTGACACGCCTTGGTCTTTTCAAAATTCGAATGATGCTGGCTTAAAGTATATTATAGGAAATTTGAACAAATTTAACAATAAAATCGAGTTTCAAAGCTATCATATTCAAGAGTAAGTTGATAGTCTAAAGTTGCCACATAAAACTAACTTAATGTTAGCGTTAATAATTAGTAAAGGAATATTATAAACGTGTATAAAATTTTTGCTGTCTTAACATTATAAAAAGTCAAATTGAGTTATATAACGTAAATTAGTTTTAAGAGTTGCGTATAGCATTTATTATGTATGAGCATTTTTTAAAATCAAATAAAATCAAGTATTATAAATTGTTTCTTCGTATCTTTTCTTGCTTTGGAATGTTCCTGGTTTGGTTAAAGCAGCTTCATGGCGATTTAATTCTGGCGGAATATTTGCATTTGATTTTTGAAGCATTTTCTTCAAGTCATACATCACATCAGTGTCGTTGCTAGATAGGAATGTAATAGCAGTACCAGATTTACCAGCACGACCAGTACGACCGATACGATGGGTATAATCTAAATTTTTATTAGTAATAATTATTGATTAAAATTTTTACAAATTACCTTCAATGTTTTTGGCCATATCATAGTTAATAACGAGTGATACATCTTTGACATCAATACCACGACCAGCAACATCAGTAGCAACTAGAACATCGGCCGTTTTGTCTTTAAGTTGAGCCAATGCAATTTCACGTTGATCTTGAGATTTACCACCATGCAAAGTAACAGCTTTGTACTAAAGAAATTATCATTAAATTGTTAAAAAAATTATTTAATATATTAAACTTACACCACATTTAGAAACATCTTTAGCAACCAAGTCACAGGTTTTCTTTTGGTTAACAAACACAATAATAGGAGGATTATAATCTTGACTAAGAATATCTGCCAATCGAGTTCTACATTTTTTATTAGTATATATTGAAAAGTTAATAATTATAGTTTACCTTTTAGCGTTTTCATTGCTAATCATCTCAACAATTTGTTCAACAGATTCTACAGCTTGTCCAACATTACCAATAGTTACAGTTGCAGGTCTTCTTAAGTATCTAAAAAGCTGTTAGTTACAACATAGTATATAAAATCTATAAATATTCATACTTTTTAGCAAGCCTCTCGACTAAAGGAGGCATGGTTGCAGAAAACATCACTGTTTGTCTATACATTTTGCCAGTTCCAATGTCGTAATTATTAGACTCATTTTCTGGCTTAATATTTGAAACTGGTAGTGCATCAAGAATGAAGTTTACATCGGCTTCAAATCCCATATCAATCATTCTATCAGCTTCATCCATTACTACATAAGTACATTGATTCAATACTAAGATTCTTCTATCTAAACAATCTTTTAAACGGCCAGGAGTAGCAATAATAATTTGAGCACCATTTCGCATATTAAACCCTTGTTCTTCAATTGCGTGACCACCAATAATAGAAACGCAGTTATATCCTAAAGGCTTTGCGAATTTTAGAGTTTCTTGTTCAATTTGTTGAGCCAATTCACGAGTTGGAGCGAGAATAACTGCGTATGGACCGTCTGCATAATTGGATTCATCTAATTTTGGAAGTTGGGAGATATAAACTAACATTGGAATGACAAAGGAAGCAGTTTTACCACTACCAGTTTCTGCAATACCAATAGTGTCCCTATTTTGAAGCCCAATTGGAATGGCTTGGCGCTGAATAGGGGTAGGTTCTTTGTAGCCAATTTGGTCAACGAGATTAAGAATAAATTGTGGTAAAGTGGACTCTTCCCAATTTCTTATAGGATGGGGGATATCACCACCTTTGGTTGCAATGTTATAATCCTCCTTGAAAATACGCCAGTCACGATCTTTCATTTCTTCTAAAGATTTTTGAGCCCAGTGACGATCATCATATTTAGAGCGCTGTTCTTTTTCACGCTGGCGATCTACCATGGCACTAAAAAGGAGTTATTAGTAGTTATATAGATAATATAAAGCTATTATACTCATTAAGTCTGGCCTCGTAGTCAGATCTTCTGTCTTTTAGCAACTTATCATAAAATGAAGAGTCATGATTTTGATCTTTCAAGTCAAATCCTGCAAAGTGACCTCTTCCAAAAAGTTGGGCATGGTGACGATTAGAGTAAATTGGATTATGGTCTTGTGAAGTATCTTCTTCTGCGTTCCATTCAAAAACAAACTTCTTTTCATTCATACGACGTAGTTTTCGTTTGTTAGATTTAGAGCCCATATATGTATCCTAAAAAAGGTTAGCAATAATATTTTAAAAGTATATTGTATTACTCTTATAACTTGAAGCTCTTTTTCTTTAAATGATTCGTCAAATGCTGGCTTGGAATTATCTCTGCTTGAATCAGGAGAATAGCTTCTATCTCGTTTTTCATAGTCTCTTCCATTTCTCCTCCTATCCTTATGTCTATCCCTTTCTCTCTCTCTTTCTCTTTCTCTATCGCGACCTCTGTATCTATCTCTATTTCTGTCATCATCTCTGCTGCGATCTTTTTCCTTATCTCTACCTCTGCTTCTATCATTATAACTATCTCTATCGTCATCCTTTTTTAATGACTTTAAATATTCATTCCTCTTAGAAGCTTCTTCTTCTTGACGCTGGCGCATTTCTCTAACTTCTTGTTCTCTCTTCTCAATGGCAAGCCTAGTTCTTTCCTCCTTTGATAAAAATTTTGGCTTCAGAGAATCGGCATTTTGTTGTTTTAATTGCTTTAATTCCTCTAACGATAGAGGAGTTTTTTTAATCGAATTGTTATTATTTGACATATTTAAATATTTTAAACTTACAAATATAATCAATAATTAAAATTAATAGTGCTATAGCGATACTTAATAAATTGATATATCTTGGATATTTAAACGTAATTTTTTAATTGACTACAAAGGGATCAAATAAATAGCAACAGTTTCTAATAATAATTATGGGATATATGTAATAATCTCAAAAAGTTTAAATACAAGTTTTCAGATACTGTCTACAAAAATGATTACTATTTATAGCTCACATCTCTCGATTATATATCATTTTTGCTATGTTTTCAATACTGAAATAAGCATTTAAAGCTTAAAGTTACTCAAGATACTATACCTAGCTTTTTAAATATATTTAAAAATAGGGTTGTTTAAAATTATATCCCATAATTTTCGCATGTGTTTGGAATATAAATAAGATTTATAGTATAAAACAAAAATACTATTAAACTTAGCAATTATATACTATGCTAGCTCTAACATCGAGATTTTTAATTTTTAAAAGACTAATAGTTACTGCTAATAATTTAAAATTTTATTCTACTGCTATTCCTCCTATTGTTCAAGAGAAAATCAATGTGATAGAATGCTTGTCAGAGGGAAATTCAATTGCCACTGTTCAAGAGTTATATTATAAAGACAAATCATATAATTCAATATATAATAGAGTACAAAGATTAAAAAAGAAAGTTCAATCTTTGTGTTTATCAAAAGAAAATGTAATGCTAATTAAAGATCAGCTTGGAAAAAAATGTGATGAATCAGAGTATAATCTTGTTTTAAAACCTAAATTGAATCATATCATGTATAATGATTATCTACTAGTTTTAAACTATCTAAAATTTAATCCTAACGATGAATTAAACTGGATCGATGTAGAATTAAACAGCTCAAAAAATAACAAAAACAATATCAATAACGCATTTGAAGATGTTCAAATGAAAACAGGTAAGCTCATGCATATGCGTAACAAATATTTGATATTAATAGCAAAATTAGGCAGATGGAGCACTGAAGAGATTAGCTTATTTAATCTTGGACTCAGTCAGTATCCTAATGACTTTACCAGTATTTCAAAACTTGTAGGAACTAGAACTTCTAAGCAGTGCTTTACTAGGTATTTATCACACTCAAAGTCTGATCCAAATAATATTAGATGGACCAATGAAGAAGATGAGAAATTAATGGAGTTCTATAATAAGTATGGCTTTTCTATCTGTAAATATATTGATTTGTTGCCTATTAAAAGGCCATACCCAGGAATTCTAAGGAGACTTAAGAGGCTGACCACGCCTGGCGTTTATATTGATCACAAAAAACTCAAATCACATTTACAAGATCTGGTTACCGAATATGACTCAAACTGGGATATAATAGGCAGACATTTTCCAAATATAGATACTGTTTTGTTGCAAGGTTTTTGGGAACAAAACTGGAATTTAAATAATAAGAAAATCCCATTTAGTGCTGAAGAAGACAAGGAGCTGATAGATTATGTAGAAAAGTGTGGAAGAGAGTGGAAGAAGATAAGTAGTTTACTAGGTTTAAGATCAGCTAATTCTTATATGTTTAGATATCAATATTTAACTAGGAATAATAATAATAATAATAAATAATCTATTTATTCATCCCATAATTTTATTTGTTTCAATTATGTTTATAATTACAAGATGCAGACTGTTTATTACAATATTAAATAGCAACTCATTAAAAAAATGTCACCGCTACAAGCCATTATGATGGTAGTAGAGTCTACCAGAGGTCATCATTTTGTGCATCAATTTCCAAGGCAGCCATTTTCAAATAATTCCTCTTCTTCTAACCCGATTCCTAGTAAAACAAATTCTCCTACACAAACCAATATAGATTCGCCAAAAAATAATGGTCAAGATCCATATAGCCAATCAATTTATGAAACGGTATTAGGGTTTGATACAGAACTATTATCTAATATATTTTGCCCAAAACACTCTCTCTGCAATAAGAAGTTTAAATTAACAGTTGACGAATACACTTTTTTAGGACTTCCTTCATTAATCACAGAATCAAACTCCGAATACTTAACTATCCCTACGAATGGAGTATTATCTAGAAATAGCTCTGATCATAATCTATTGCTATACCAGCATGACTCAGCCCTTCCAAGCCCAGTACATCCAAAAAATGGGCATCTTTCGCCACCAACTTCTGCCAAATCCAATACACGTAATAACTCTTTAACAGCAGATACATACTATCAGCATCAAATCACTATGTTTAACATTATATTCTGCCTCAAGACGTCTGAGGTGTCAGAAAACTGGATCAACCAATTTTATAACCAGGTAGTATCTAAATTTATTACAGCGCTTCAATACGAACAAAAGAGATGTAACTATGTTCAGCAGCAAACTACCGCGATATTGAACTTAGTTGACGATGCTCATGCTAATAGAATGGCTCCAGATCAGTTAATGGAAAAGTTAGAAGTTCATAGTGCTTTAGCAAGAGATATTAGCCAGCTATTTAGCGATATTACTGCACAGCAGGTTTGCTATTTAGCAATCAACGATTATTTAACTCTTACTTTAAAGGCGCCCATATGGTATCAGACAAATGACTTTTTTAGAGACGCTGTAGATGATCGTAGAGCATATCCATCTTTAAGACCGCATCATGCACTCCTCCTACTCAGTACCAAGGAAGAGATTTTTAACTCACTCTCGCCAGACTGCTCACCATTATTGATCCGTCTAATTCATGCTATTTCTCCTAGTTTAAGTTTATCTGATTTGCATGAACTGCTTGACTGCTCATTAGCTCAAGTTTATCGATTGAGTGCACATTTAATCTACTGGGATAAGGCAAAGCTCATTGATGTGATCAATTTAAAGAACGTATATATGGTAAATCCAGAAGTTTCTTTTGAAAACTTGAAAGATCTAGCTGATAAATTTAACCAGCAATTCCCTCAATTTAACTTGATACAGTTGCTACAAGGGATGAACTATCCAAAACCCTTTTCCTCATTAATCCAAACCAATGATGCTAGAGATAAATATTTGGAAATTGCAGAGTTTTTGTTACGTTATAGATTAGTAATTCAATTACATACTTATATCTACTTTATGATACCATATCATGTAAAAATGGGTTTTGATCAAGGTGGATCGTATATGGATACAACATCTGGAGACCATATCCCGTATCATGTCCCAATAGATCGCACCGCACTTGCATCTCCTCCTGGACAAGCTGGAGAGCTCGAAAAAGAGTGGATTCAAAGAGTAGTCCAAACCAAGCCTAAGGAAATTCGTAATTTATTCTTCAGATGTCTAAAGTACTTTAATGGTGAATTTCATGTAGAAGAAATAATTTTTAATGAAAATTTGAACAGGAAAGAGTTTAGAAATTTGTTAAACTATTTTAGACAAGATTTGATTACTGTTTTGCATAAAACAAGAGATCAAGAGTAGTTAAAATAGCATTAAAGCAATAATTCATTATTAATAAAATAATTTAACTGTCGAGTATAAAAACTTTAGCTTCTATCCGTTCTATATTTTCCAGCAAATTTTTATCTCATTACACATTATCTTTAAATTATATTAGCTGTAATAGAGAAAATCTAACAAGCTATTTAAATATTTTTGAATTTTTATTATTTATCATTATAGAGTTCAAATTTTAAATTGGATATTAATACTTATTCAAATACTGCTCTCAACTAGGAGTTTGAGCTGATTAATAAAATTCTCGGAGTATAAACTTAATAAAACACACCTAAATATATATAGAACCAAGAGAGAGATAAATTTAGTAATCAAGTTTGAGCTGCCAAAAAATTTCGGTAATATATTTAGATTGATTTAATTTGAAAAATCACTTTTTCAAAACTTGAATAAATATAGGAATCTAAAGCGATTATGAAGCTGAAGCAACTTTTATTGGTAAATTTCATCTTGTTTAATAGCGTTGAATAGTTATCAAAACTAAGGCGAGTAGTGTAGGGTTTTTAATTATTTAATCGGGAATAGCAAGTTTAACCCATTTATGACACGAGTGTAGCAAATGGTTATTTTAATCATTTTAACCTTTGGTTATTTTCAATTGAATTTTACTCTTGATTAATAATTGGCCAAAATTTATTTAAATTAATATTTTGCTTTTTCTAGGTTTTCATATTCAATAGTAGAGTGATTTTTGCTAAACTCGCCTGTTTCTATTATACTAGGCAGTATTTCATGTAAGTGCTTTGTATTCGATGGTATTTCCTCTAAACTATTATCTAAACTTGGATGAGATTGAATTGAAGATAAAATAATGCGGGGTTTTTTCCTGTCCAATCCAACGTTTTGAATTAAAGCCATTGCTACTAGAGCAATGCAACTTGTTGGTATTAGGCTATACCATACATGCTTAATAGCCACAACAATTGCTGTTTTAAAATTTAAGAGCGTCTGAGGGTCTAAAATTCCAACAATTTCCAATGATTTCTCTAGTAACTCATGAGGTTCCAATTCAGGGTTGAATTGCTTGATAAATGCTTCAAATTTGGCTGTAAATATTGAGCTTGTAATTGACATGCCAATAACTCCCCCAAGCTGACTGGCTAAGATTACCATGAATGTAATTGGTGCGATAAGGTCAGATTTTGTATTTGCATGGCAGACTAATACCAGTGACTGATTCATTAATCCGGTTCCAATACCGACAACTCCAAGAATAATGAAATGTGCAACAAATTTTGGCTCTAAAGTAATAAAAAATATCCAAACGATAGTACCTCCAGCTAGAAGTAAGCCGCCTAGTCTTCCTTGGATTAAGTACCATCCTGTGCGTTGAGTAATGAATCCCGATATAATGCTTGCTACTGCAATGGATTGTGTAAATGGAAGCAAATATATACCTGAAGATGTCGGAGTAACAGAGTGAACGCCTTGGAGCAGCTTGGGATAGTGATAAATATATCCTAAAACTTGAATTCCGGTGACAAAGGATACTAATAAAGCCAAATTATTGTTTTTGTTGAACAATTTTGGGGATATGATAGGATCTTTAGCTATTTTGTTCTCTATATAAACGAATAAGATCAACAATACCCCACCCATGCAAAGTATAGTAATTACTTGCCAGCTGTTCCAGTCGTAGTCATTTCCGCCCCAGTTCATTCCTAAAAGGATACAGCAAATGCTAGTTACTAGTAATAAACAGCCCAATATATCTATCTTTTTAATTCGCTGCCACATTGTATCTGGCAATGGAGCTTCATGAACGAGTAGTAGAATGATTGCAAATGCAAGAGCGGATATTGGAATATTGATATAAAAGCACCATCTCCAGGTTCCCAAGTAATCCACTATTACACCACCTAATAAGGGACCAAAGCCACTGACCAATGCGCCTAGAGCACCCATTGTCCCTAAATAAATACCTCTAGATTCTAAAGGAAGCAAATCAGCGAGAATAACATTAGGCATACCTCCAATTCCACCAGATCCAATACCGGTGATACTTCTAAAAATGATTAATTGAAGCAAGTTATTCGATAAGCCACTTCCAATGCTACCAGCAGTAAAGATGACTAGAGAAGCTAACAAAGTATTCTTATGTCCTATTACGTCTGCCAACTTTCCGTAAACAGGCTGTAACGCTGTTGAAGTGAGGAGAAAGCATATAGCAACCCAGTTCAACTGGTTCTTGGTGCCTTCTAGCTCCTTAGATATGATATTGGTTGTAGTAGCTACTATAGTAGTATTGACTCCAGCTAGGGATCCACAGAGAGTTAGAGCAAATGCGACAAGAATCAGCTGCCATTGGGGTATATGATATCTCATAGATACAGATGAATTTGGCGAAGGCAAGTTCAAGTTAGCATTGATAGGATGAATAGAGGAAGAAAAGGTTTTTGAGAGAGTTGGGTAAAACATCGATTAATTAAATGAACAATGAACTTATTAAATATTGTAAATGTTAAATATAAAATTATTAATATAGTAAAAGAAAATAATAGTAGAAGAGTTAATAAGTAAGCTGAAAACAAGCTGAGCGCTTATATAGGGTACTTTATTCTATTTGTTAGTAATAAAAATTATCTTTAAAAGCTTTATTGAAACCCTATAAAACCCTGCAAAATTAAAGTTGAGTTTAAATGGAAATGATTAATACTATACAATTTAGTCTACTTAAATCAGTTACAAGTTTATTGATTTAATAAAATTATTAATGAAATCATTTAGTTAATTTTAATACAAAAGTTTATGGGGATCCAATGGTTTTTATAAAATGAACTTGTTTATTTTTTGATTATTGATTGTTAGTAATTAATATTGCTAATATTGCCTGTTAAAGCTTTAATAGCAATGGTTAACAGAATTATAACCAATAACATCACTATGCTTTTTTAAAAAAACACTCATATTAATCAAAAGTTAAATTAAATCATTTGTAATGAATGTGCTTTGATTGCGTTTATCAACATCTTTTGATTCAAACTGGTCCATATATAAAAAGTTTAGTATATCGAGATGTATATATACTTTGAATGGTAGCTTATAAGGCAAGTTGATAAGATAGAAATAAACAAAATAACTGATATAATTATAAAGTGATCAACATTAGTAATTGTTTCAAGTGAGTTTAAATAATCAAAGTATAATTAGGTTATAGAGTAAGAATATATATAAAAAGTATATATGTTTACAATTTAAACAGATAAAATATATAATCAGGTTTTAACATATCGTTATCAATATAAG
>KQ964442.1:57427-78543 GCA_001566745.1 Conidiobolus coronatus NRRL 28638
AACTTGGTTAAGTTGTTTTTGGAACTTGAATATTAAAGGGATTGTTAAATTTAGTAAAGTAAGATAACAGTTAAGTTTGATGAATTATATATTTATATGAATTTTTTAGGCTTACGACCCATATAAAGCAGAATATATTAAAATTATACCTAAAGCTCATAACGGAAATGGTGATTTTTGTAAATTAATTAAAGCTAAAGTAATCCCCTCAAAACACCACATTTACCTTAAATACTAATTATTATTTTTAGCTTAATAGCAATGACAAGTTGCCTGAAGTTAGTTTCGTATTCCAAAAACAAAAATTCATTTATAATACAGATAAAAAGAAATTTGAAGCTTTGAGTTATCCTTGTGATTTTGGTGGTATATTGGAAGAATTTCAAAATCACAAGGGTTTAGATGAAGCTCAGGTTGAGAAGTTAACTTTGAAGTATAGTTTAAATAAGTAATATAACACCCTAACTTTTTTATTATTATTGAACTAATTTGTTTGTTTAGCTTTGATATCCCTGTCCCATCATTCCAAGAATTATTCAAAGAACACGCCGTTGCACCATTTTTCGTATTCCAAATATTCTGCGTTGGTTTATGGTGTTTAGACGAATTTTGGTACTACTCCTTATTCACTCTCTTTATGTTGGTAGCTTTTGAATCTACAGTTGTTTATCAAAGAGTTAGAACTTTAACAGAATTCCGCTCTCTTTCCCTTAAACCTTTTGATATTTATGTATTAAGATCAAATGAATGGAAATTAGTAAAATCTGATTTATTAGTACCTGGTGATATTATTTCTATTGTTAGATCTGGCGAAGAAAGTGCCGTTCCTTGTGATGTGCTTATCTTATCTGGTAATTGCATTGTTAATGAAGCTATGCTTTCTGGTGAAAGTACTCCTTTATTAAAGGAATCTATTAGATTGAGAGAAGGTCAAGATGAATTGGATTTAAATGGAGTTGATAAGAATCATACTCTTCATGGTGGTACTAAAGTTCTTCAAGTTACCAATACTGAAGCTTGTCCTTTCAATGCCCCTGATGCTGGGTCTATTGGCTATGTTCTTAAAACTGGATTTGGTACCTCTCAAGGTGAATTAGTTCGTACTATGGTTTATAGCACTGAGAGAGTTTCTGCAAATAACTTGGAAGCCCTTTTATTCATTTTATTCCTTCTTATTTTCGCTATCGCTGCAGCTGCTTACGTTTGGATTGAAGGAACTAAGAACAATCTTAAAACTCGCTATAAGTTAGTCTTAGACTGTATTTTAATCATTACCTCCGTCGTCCCTCCTGAACTCCCTATGGAACTCTCATTAGCTGTAAATAACTCTTTAGTTGCCTTAGCTAAGGAATACATTTACTGTACTGAACCTTTCCGTATCCCATTTGCCGGAAAGGTCGATATCTGCTGCTTTGATAAAACTGGTACTTTAACTAGTGAAAATTTAGTAGTTGAAGGGATTGCTGGTGTTGGTAAAAAAGACTTGAAAGAATTGATTGACCCTAAGGAAGCTCCTAAGACTACTGAAAACGTATTAGCCGCCGCTCATGCTTTAGCTTTTATTGAGGAAAGTGGTATTGTTGGTGATCCTATGGAAAAGGCTACTCTAGAAGCTATTGGTTGGAGATTCCAAGATGATGTTGTCCACTCATCTAATGGACAAGATGCTATTAAGATCTTTAGACGGTTCCAATTCTCTTCAGCTTTAAAAAGAATGTCAACTATTTCCAAAATTGCCAACACTCCAAGGGATCAATATTTAATTGCCGTTAAAGGTGCACCAGAAACTATTCAAACTATGTTAACTACTGTTCCTCAAGGTTATGAAGAAGCTTACAAGTATTTCAGTCGTAGAGGAAATCGTGTTATTTCTTTGGCATACAAAAACATTAGTTTATCTAACACTAATTTGGTTGAAAAATTACCTAGAGAAGAAGCTGAATCTGGACTTGCCTTTGCTGGATTTTTGATTTTCCATAACCCTTTAAAGGAAGATTCTAAAGAATCTATCAAAATGCTCAATGAATCCAATCACCGTGTTATTATGATTACTGGTGATAACGCTTTAACTGCTTGCCATGTTGCTCAAGAAGTTGAGATTACTGATCACGAAGTTTTAATTATTGATGCTAAACCTGATGTTGATAATGTTATTACTTTGAAATCTGTTGACGAAACTGTTTCAGTTGAAGTAGATACAACCAACACCAATAAGATCGATCAATCTCTCATCAATAAGTATGATTTCTGTATGACTGGACCTGCTATTAAAATTTTGGAAAATACTCAATTATTCAAGCAATTATTAAATTATACTTGGGTATATGCTCGTGTTTCTCCTTCTCAAAAAGAATATATTCTTTCTGAATTGAAGCATGAAGGACTTACCACTTTAATGTGTGGTGATGGTACTAATGATGTTGGTGCTTTGAAACAGGCCCATGTTGGTATTGCTTTATTGGATGCTACTGTTGAAGATTTGGAAAAGATCGCTTATAAGGCTCGTATTGAAAGATTAACTAAACTTTACGAGCAACAAAAGCAAATGGCTGAGCGTTTCAATATGCCTACTCCCCCTCCTCCACCAATGCTCGCTCAAGCTCTTGGTTTGCCTGTTAATCAAACTGCTGCCAGAACAGTCAACGGTCGCCCTGCTCCTCAAGTAGATGCTCTTAGTATGTCAACTCAGCTCTTAGAAGAATTAGATGATGAAGTTCCTACCATTAAGTTTGGCGATGCTTCTGTAGCCTCTCCTTTTACTTCTAAATTAGCTACCATTAAGTCAGGTTAGTATATTCAAATTTATTTTTCAATTCAATTATTAACAACTGTTTTTAGTCTGCAGTATTATTCGTCTAGGTCGTTGCACTTTAGTTGCTACTATTCAAATGTACAAGATTTTGGCTTTGAATTGTTTAATTTCCGCTTATTCTCTCAGTGTACTCTACTTAGATGGTATTAAATATGGTGACTAGTAAGATTATCAGCCATTTAATATACTATCTAATTACTAATAATGATTTTAGTCAAGCTACATTAACTGGTTTCTTATTGGCTATTTGTTTCATGTGTATTTCTAAAGCTAAAGTAACTCTATTATTTTTAATTTCAATAATCTTTACTAATTATTTATGTAGCCATTAGATACTTTAGCTAAAGAACGTCCTCAAACAAATATCTTTAACCCATATTTAATTGGATCAGTATTGGGACAGTTTGCTATTCACATTGTATCTTTAATTTATATTGTATCTCAAGCTAAGACTTATGAAGTGTAATATTACATTTTTCATTACAATGAATGAAAGTGCTAATTTTTTATTTAGACAAAAGCCAGTTGACTTAGAAGGAGAATATGAACCAACTATTTTAAATAGTGCAGTTTTCATTATTTCATTAACTTTACAAGTTTCTACTTTTGCTGTCAATTATCAAGTAAGAAATTTTATAAATACTATAAATCAATATTCTAATATCCACTAGGGACGTCCTTGGAGAGAAAGCATGAGAGAAAACACTGCCTTATTCTATGGATTAACAGGCTGTGCAGCTGTTGCTTTTGCTTGTGCTATCGAATTAGTACCCGAATTGAACTCTTTCTTCCAATTGGCACCTTTGCCTGGAGACGTAAATATAATAACTAACTATATTAAATAATATTAACATATAATTTTAGTTCCAACTCAAATTAATTGGAGGTTTAATTTTCGACTTTGGTATGGCTTACATTGTAGAAATGGGCTTTAAGAAAATGTTTGGAAATAACCAACCTCATCCAATTACTCAAAGGAGGAAAAAATTGACCAATTAACAATTTTATTAATAAATAAATTTTAAATTTATGTATAAAATTATCACCAATATTACTACTATTTGAAGTGCTTTTAATTAAAAATAATTATCACCAATAGCAATGTTAGAGCTGCTTTTAATAGAAAAGTTAATTGTAAAAATAATCAATTATTAAAAGTATTACTGATGAATCATAGAGTTTAAAGTTTAAAAACTGCATGGGGATAATTACTCAGCTATTTTTTTTGAGTATAGTATAATTTTATATTGCATTTATTAGCTTAATCAGAAGGTATTAACATGATTCTGACTCCCTAAAATATTTAAAAATTGGCTAAGAAACTTTTGGCATAAGGATATATCAATTGATGTACAGATATATAATAATAATAAATTGTACTATCCATCAGTACTATCAACTATTTGATTATCTAAGTTGCAAATACTTAAAGTTATACCATATATAAATGATTAACAATATCAGCAACATCCTCTAAACTTGATGAAAGCTATAAAATATACATTATATCTAATAGCCGAAAAAATGTATAGCAACTCCAATTATCAATTAAATATAGTTAATAATAAATAAAAATATCTACAAATAGCGCTATATACGTTCAAGAATTAGCATAATCTGTGGCGTGGTAGCTAAAATATAACAGAGTGTTTATAAATCCCTATATATAAATATTGAGCCATAGCACCATAATAAATTAAATAACAAACTTCATATCTTACTTTATTAAATCTCTAACTCTATTAAATTAATGCCAATTCGTATCTATCATTAAATTGCTGTAAAATCTCCTTATACTGATCAGTTTTAAGATCCGATACTTCTTTGGGGATTGAGTTAGATTTTAAATAGTATGGATAAGGTCTAAAATATAGTTGTTAATAAGTAATGATATTAAAAGCAGTGATAATTACTTGTGCTCAATTTTAAGTTGATGATGCTTGAATATCCCTATTGTTTTTAAAATTTTAAATTCTACACCAGTAGGATTATCTTTAGCTTGATTTATAAAATCTAACGTATTGTAGCCTAAATTATATGAATTAGTTAATAAGTATTTTTATTATATTATTTTAATAGAACTTTTACCTCTTTCAATTTGACGATTAATTTTATTTATGTCAGTTAAATCTTTTTTCAATTCAAAAGCTTCATTAATTAAGATTTTACCTATTATCCTGTCTTTAGGTGGTAATATATGAACTACAGCTTTATTTAATTTTCTGTATAAAGAAAAAACTTGAGTTTTATTTGATGACATTATTCTGTATAACTGCTAATTTATTATGTTTTAATTTGCTCGCGTACGTTTGCCTAGTTTAAATATTCACGATATTTGAGAAAATGTTTATGGGATAAATTAAGTAGCAATAGAATTCAAATTAAAAAAATTAACTGATTTGCATAATTTCATTATTAATAAGTTTTATTCAATTTATTCGACTATTGATAGATAACTAGTAAGGCTGAGCTCTCTTTTTTCCTTTAGATTTGGATGATTTTAAATTTGATTGAGGTTTGGTATTAGCTTTGAATTCTGCCATTTTTTCATCACTTACCGAAGGTTGATTTTTAATATCATCTTGAATTTCTTTATGCTCTTCCTATAAGAATAAATTAGCTATTTGCACAATCTTTTCAGAGAAATTCTTACTTCTAACTTTTTGTTAAAACCTCCAAAAGACATTCTACTAGGTTTATCTTCTGAAGATTCATTTTCTTCAATCAAATATGATAATTTGTTGGCTTGCTCAGATTTGAATTTTAACTGATCTATTGTGTTATGGTCGTATTGTACCTTTAATTTACTATGAAAATTAGAAATTATTGTTTAAATTGAACATTAAATTAATTACGGCTTTTCCAAGTTTAGCTTAGTCAAATCAACTTTCCATCTACTTGCACCTTCGCCATTACCCTCTAACTCACTTAACTTTCTCTTCAACTCTTCATCTTTGGTTCTAGACATAAACTATAAAATACGGTATTAATAAAAAACTCTATATTGTGTCATTTTTTGTATTACTCTCATTTTCAAAATTTTTGAAGATAGTCCTGCGCTTTTTTCTGATGTATTTTTGCTCATTTTATAATATTTAATATCAATAATTATATTCTAGTAAAAAATATTATTAATTTTTAACTATAAACTAGTTTAAACTATGAATAATAGAAAAAAAATTCAAAAAAGCAGATTTCTTATAACTTCTAAATTTGAAATTATTTGATTATGGGATAATATTACAAAACTTTATTACTTATCTCACTCATAAATTATAATACCGCAAACCATTTACTTTGATATTTATTTGTATAATATTCATATATCACTTTTTTTGTTATTTTATCATAGGACCACAATATTTATTTTTATACAAACTTTTGCAAGATATGTTATCCACTAAAATTAATACCTTTGTACTATAGTTTAATTTGAAAAATCCATTATAATTAATAATAAAAAAATAGGATGATTTTTTGTGATCTAAAATACCTTAGTAAATATTAGTAACTAGATAAAACTCGATTCAAAATATTATATATTATTCATTTAGGACATTTATTATTTAAACTAATTATCACGTCCAGTTTTAAGTCATATTTTTATGAATTAAATATTAATAGTTGATTGGATAAATGGAAATGAGAATGAGAGAAATTTAATGATATCATTTGCTATAGAATTTGTTAGTGGGACAATCTCAACTATATAACTTAACATTTTGGGATTACGTTTTTTTCAATTATTGATTTTGCATTAAAGGAGTATATACTCTTATTCACTCATAGTATTTATAAAACTTCTTCCTTGAACACATTAACATACACAAAAATGAATTTAAATGAAATGGACTTTGGCGAATATGATGACGAATTCATCTGCCCAATTTGTTGCGAAGATTTAGAAGAAGATGATTTAGCAACTCGCTACTGCGAGTGTAAATTTATGGTAAATGTTTTTCCCAAGTTTATTTAAGCTTTTTTGAGTGCTTATTTTTCAAAAGCATATGGATCTATTAAATCAAGACTTTGTTTAACCAATATAATCTATTTAGTTATGTGGTTTTTGTTACTCAAGAATCAACGAAGATGATCTACCCAGATGTCCTGGATGTAGAGAACCATATGATCCTTCAAAAAGAGTTTACGATCAAGAAGGAGCTAAAGAGTAAATAATCTCTCTCTCTTTTAATCAACAGATTAACTAATCTTTCGCTTAATAGCTTAATCCTAAGGTTCCAATATAAAAAAGCCTTAGAAAAACAAAGAACATCTGCTAGCATCATACCTCATCGTATGAATCTAGCGAACAAGAGAGTCATACAAAAGAATCTAATTTATTTAACAAATCTACCACTAAAATATTCCTCCGAAGAGGCTTTAAGAAAATGCGGAGTACTGACCCGATTTGGAAAAGTGATCAAGTGTGTTGTTAACAAAAGGCCTTCAACTACAACTACAAATGCCACATGCTGTGCTCATATTACGTACGAAACTATCGACGAAGCCTATGATGCACTTCAAGGCTTAAATGACACTGTGCTGGAAGGAAAGCATCTTAAAGCTCAATATGGCACCACTAAATATTGTACAATGTATTTAAAGAACGAAAAATGTCCAAACCCCAACTGTATGTACTTGCATGAGTTAGGAGGCGACGACGCTCAAGAAGAATCACTAGAACGTGATTACCATATGTAAGCTTTATTTTTGTTTGGTTATTTCAGTTTCTAATATTATTGTGTATAGGTATTATAATAACAATCAAAACAAGATCCCTAATGCTGGTAACCTTAGTCCTACTAACAGACATAACACCACTCCAGAATACAAACTGAAGACGAGTAAAATGGACTCTTCAAAGGGCCTCGGATCTGCTCTGCCTGCTACTGCTGCTTGGGGTCGCGGTGTTACACCAACATCTACGCCACCTTCTAACTCGCCATCAAACTTTCCTTCACTTTCCATGCATTCACCTCAAGATACCCCCAGACTTCCCGCAAAAACTCTCCGCATTGTATCATCAAAACCAACCGCAGCAGCTACACCTGCTATATCTTCCGAAAAATCTCCAGATTTGCATGTTGCTAAAGTAAAACTAGAAAATCCTCAGCCACAGCAGCAAATTCAATCTCCAGAACTATCTGAAAAAGAAACCTTGTCTACAACAGTATCTTCTCCAGATTTGTCACAAAGCCAAGCCTCAATTGATGAACCAACATCATCTATTAACGACGAGCCTAATGAAACTACTGAGCCCGTGGTTATTGAGAAGTCAGAAAAGATAGAATTGCCAGTTGAATCTTTAGAAAACACTATGGAAAAACTACAGCCTACTACTCCTACCACTGCCAGTGTCGAAGAAGATAATTCTGAAAAATCAAGTCCTTTACTTACCAAGCCTCCAGGCTTAAAAAGTGGCACACCTTCTCTTCTTGACCTGTTTTTAAATAACTCAGATCGCCCTACACAGCAAACATCTGAGCTTCCTAAAAACTCAACTGAGCCAGTATCACTTCACCCTATGTTCAAAAACATTCCAGATCTTTGCTTTGATCGCAAGTCTACTTCTATTCCACCATCTTCACAACCCAATATGTTTAATCCATTTGAAACTAAAGTTTCTGCCGCTCTTCACTCCCGCCAATCATCAATATCCAAACTTTCACTTCGTGACTCGAATATTGTACAACCACCTCAAGGACAATTTACTTTTCCACAATTCAAGTCTGTATCCAATCTTCCTCCAAATATTGATCTATCTCACTATAGACAAAATATTCCACACCCTACACATCTTGCTCAAGAACCAGGTCATTCCCAATTATTTGCCAACCCTAAGTTACTAGATGATCCCATTTCTCGAGGAAGAAGAATACAGTCCCCACAAAGTAATGATCCTTCTCAATTCCCTAATATGTTTCAACCTGACTTTGCATCAAATCCCAATTTCCCCAATAGGCCTAACCAGCCTCGCTCAAACTTTGCACCATTTTCACCACAACTTGGAAATCATAATGCCCGTCCCTATGGATTAAATAACCCTGGAGCTAGCCTTTATTCAAATCCTAATATACAACCCCAAGAAGGACCAGGATCTGCAAGTCAATTTGGACAATTTCCTCCATCTTCTTCAGGCTTTGCTAGACAAGGATTGGATAGTCGTAGTCAACTTTTACTCAATAGCTTCAATGGTTCTAACATGGTACCTCATGGTCATCCCCGCGCACAAATGCAAGGAGCCCACGCCCCTAACATATCAAATCGATTGAATTTTGAAGCTCTTTCTAGTAGAACTGCATTTGACTCCAGCTTGCAGATGTCTGGATTCAGAAATGAGACTTCAACTCCTCCATCTGGATTACCACATAATATGTTGCCTACTTCTGGATCTACTCCTAACTTGCCACCAGGTCTTCTTAGAAAGCCTGCACCATTTGCTCAAATGAATCAAGCTTCAAAACAACCAGGATTTGATCCTAAGCTTCGCCAACTATCCTCTAACTCTCAAACCCAACTTGATGTATTGGCAAATGTTTGTCAAGATATGTCTCAAACTTCCTCTCCTACCAAGACACCACCATTTAATCCCAATCTTGAACCTAGTCCAAAATCTCGCTCTGCTACGCCCCGTAGTCTTCCCCCAGGATTACATCCACCAAACCTAGCTAGCTATTCCAATGAAGCTAAGCCATCTATTAGTAAATCTAACGTCCCTCCAGGTTTAGGTTCCAATATTCCAAATACTGATCTAAAATCAAGTACTCAGGGAATACCTATAAATTTAGAGCAATTTTTCAGTGGTTCTCTCCCACCAGGTTTGATTCCTCCTAAGAAAAATATGTCTGAGTTTCCCTCTCATCAACCACCTCCAGGAATGAATCTCCCGGCTTATAGCTCCACTTCAATAAATGCTTCCTCCACCTATTTTGAGTCTCCTAGTGTTCCCATCCAAACTACAACTCCTAGTATTTCTAATATTCTATCTAATTCATCATTTTTACCAAATTCAAATAGTGACAATTTTTTAGATATTAAACACGAAGCTGAAGTTACAGCTGATAGTTTGAGTAGCGTTAAGCCAAAAAAAGCACAGTCATCAATTGATCAAAGTATTCCTAGTCCTCCTGCACCTTTGAAAACTCAGCCTAGTCTTCCTCATGTGAGAAAAGTACTTGTTTTGAAAGATAACCAAAATGATCAAATTCAGCAAAATGTACAAATGCAAATTAAGAGCCCTCCAGCAGTAGACCATGACCTTTCAAAAGTTAAACCTAATGCAACTAATTCAAAACCTCTTACTAAAGCAGAAAAACTAAAGGAAAAAGAAAAGGATAGAAAGCTCAAACAGAAAGAAAAAGATGTTGAAAAAGAAAAATTAGCGAAAAAAAGGTTAAACGTATAAAGGAAGTAGAAATTGAAAAAGAGCAGCGTTTAAGAGAGCTAAATATTGCTAAAGAGCAGCTATTAGAAAAGGAGAGAGAGCTTGAAAAGCATAAACGAATGCTCATAGAAGCCGAATTAGATAAGGAAAAGAAGGACAAAGAAAAGCTTAAATCAGCCCACCAAAAGATTGAAAATGAAGTTGCTACACCAGAAAGATCTGGTAAAAAGAACAAATCCAAATTTACATACGAAGCGTCTAAAGATTCGCTATTTGCATCAACCGATCAACCTAAAGAGAAATCTGAAGAGTTAAAGGTGATCATTCCAATTGGTTTTGGAGAAGAAGCTAACTCTGAAACTAATACTTTTAACCAAATGTCAAAGAAGCAGCGCAAAAATGGAAAGCACAAGAAAAAGCTAGGTTAGAAGCTGAAGCTAAATCTGACTCTTCTTTATTGGTTAACTTCTCAAATGAAGATCCCATCTACTCTGAGCTGCCTTATTTCAAGAATAATCAGCAAGATCCTTTACCTTCAATTAAAATACCCAAACTCGATGATCAACCTATTGATAGCTTTGAAACATCTTTAGGTATTCAACTTAACAATGTTATGGATGAGATTCTTTATCACCAATACAGCACAGATGATAAATCATTTTCTGATGCCCATCGAGATATCATTGCAAATGTCCAGAAAGATAAATGTAAGTGGAATTCACTTGACAAGTATTTAGGTATTGAAACTCCTAATCAAAAAAATTCAAAGAAGCCATCTCAACAGGTCAAATTTGGCGATAACGACTCTGTTCATACCATTTTTGATACCTTATATGGACAGAATCCATTCGAATCTAAAGTCAAATCCGATGCTACCCATCATGTTTCTTTCGACTTTTCACTGTTTACTTCAACTAGAGATCAGCCAGTAAATTTGAAAAGATTTTTGGATATTAAACAACCTCAAGATCCTGCAAAGTTCATAACGAATGATGCTCGAGCTATATCTACAATAGGTCTTGATCTTGATGAAGGGCTAGAATTCTTGTATAAAAAAGCCGAGCAGTCCAAGTATCAGCAACAGATGGAAGAGATGCTTTGCTTTAAAGCTATTGAAGAAAATGCAAAGCTATTTTGTCCCAATATTTAAGCTAAATTGAATGTTTTTCAATAAAGTTGAGTTAAAATATTACAACTTAATATACTATTTGTTAAAATTAGATTAGATTATTCTATTTAATCTAATCAATGTTCCACTATTCCCATATTTTTAAATAACATTTTGACAACGTCATAAATAATATGACCTAAACTCCAGTTAAAAATTATAATCTAAAATGAATGAGAATCAGCAAACAATTCTTTTACTAAAAGATCACTCTTTAAAATATGACGAAGCATTCACTCAATATAAATTGAGTACTATTTCAATACCAGTTTTGGCAGAAGAGTATATGAATATGGAGAAACTTGGAGAATTAATTATTCAGTCTAATTTCTTAGAGCAATACTGGGGGTTTATTATTACAAGTCCTAGAGCTTCAAAAGCTTTTGAGACTATACTGGAAAATTTATCAACTAACAATGGTAACAGCTATTTTGCAACATACTTGAGTAATTGTATTAATAAAAAGTTTTAGCGCACTCTGAGCTATTGCAGCACTTGAAAAAAATGCCTATTTTCGTTCCAGGAGAAGGCACAAGTGGAAATTTGGAGAAAATCGGATATAGCAATATTATTGGAAAAGAGACTGGAAATGCGGATAATCTATTCATTGATATCAAAGATCATTATACAAAAAACAATACATCGAAAAAGCTTTTATTTTTAGTAGGAGATAAGACAAGACCTACACTGCCTAATAAAATGAATGAATTTTCGATTTCTTTTGATAAATTTCAAGTTTATCAAACTTATAAGGATAGCGAGTTTGATTCTAGCATCTCTAAATTGAACTTGGCAGAGATTAATTGGGTTGCTTTCTTTAGTCCGTCTGGGATAGATTTCTCATATGATATACTACAATCTTGGTTAGTTGAAAATCGTGTTAAAATTGCAGCAATTGGTGAAACTACAAAACTTCATTTAGAAAAATTAAACTTTATAGTGAGTGCTTGTCCTTTAAAGCCAAATGCAAAAGACTTAGCTCATGCTATAGCTACTGAAAATCTGATCTAATGACACATATCCTATCATATGTTTAATAACGCTTAACATTTTACAAATAAAATATTTGCATGATTTTATAAAGATTGTAAATGAAATTTACTTTCATTAAATCATTTCAATAATTTAAATAACAATATCTTTTACAGTTTTTAATATTCCAAATCATATATCCCCAGAATATTGATATTGAAATTTTCTAAATAACAGGCTTGAAAAACATAATTCAAATATCTTGATTTAACAATAAAAATCACTTTATAGCTAAGAAGCTAAATTAGATGACTATAATCATGGCAATGTGTAAATGTCTATAAAAATTTTATTCAGCTATTCGTAAATTTTTGATTTTGTGTCCCAAGCTAAATATTGGCAAAAATCATATAAAACGATTATATAAATCGAAAAGACTAAACTGCAACTCTATTTAATCTTGCAAATTAAAGAATTATTTCTATTTATTTCTTTTAAGATATCAAAATAAAAAGTAGCTATATAGATATATTTTTGAGCAATATGATAATTTAAACTGTTTTTAATTCTAATCATAATAAAAATGTAAGTTTAATAAACTATTAAGAAAGTTAGCTATAATTTATTAATTGGCTTGGAATGATAATGAAAGATAATAATATATTAAATTGATGTTAATTAATCGAGGTAAAATTAGGGAAATATTTCCTCAACCTTTGGCTTTTTGATATCATTGGCTGGCGATAGCAAATCATCAATTCCAACTGATCTCTTAGACCCAGCACTTGCTGATGGCGTTGACAGTGAGCCATTAGCATCGTGTTTCTGATCACCTGAATCTGCTACAGCTGGAGACTGCGTTGCTTCTGGAGCTTGATCATCTAAAAGCAAAGATACAATTTCTTTAGGCTTAAAGTCAAGAGGTTTATATTCACCACCAGAAATGACAACTCTGTGGATTTCATCTTTTTGTCTTGCACGCTCTAAAATACGCTCTTCAATAGAATTGCGAGTAACCATTCTATATACTGTGACTTGACGAGTTTGGCCTAAACGATGTGCACGATCCATAGCTTGTTGATCAACAGTAGGATTCCAATCACTGTCATAGAAGATTACAGTATCCGCAGCTGTTAAATTAATACCTAATCCACCAGCTCTAGTACTTAATAAGAAAATAAATAATTCTGGACAAGTTTGCCAGTCATTGACCATATCTCTACGATCAGAGATCTTTGAAGAACCATCAAGTCGAAGGAAAGAATAGTTTCTATATGATAAATATTCTTCTACAATGTCGATCATCTTCGTCATTTGGAAATACATAAGTATACGATGACCTTCAGCCTTGAGCTTGGGTAACATTTCATCAAGTTTCTTAAGCTTACCACATTCTAACACAAGTTTCTCAGGATTGGGTACATGAACTGAAGAGAAAGCTTCTGTATCTTGGAATGAAGAAGGAAGTCTATCAGAATTTCTGATATATTGATTTACTAATGATGTGTTAGCAGTAACTAATTGCTGATAAAGTGGATGGAATAAGTTTTCTTGATGTGACTTGTTTGATTGAACATTGTTTGATATTACAGTTATAGGAGGTGCAATTGCTGGATGGAGATAACATTGTCTAACTCCAGGTATGGAAATATTTTTTTCAAATTCTTCAGTAGCTCGAATAGAAGAGAGAGTGGAATGTTTGATTAGATCTTCAGGAGTAAAAATCTCAATACTATCATTCAAACAGTTGCTTGAAGTGTCATCATTATCCCATGATTTGTATGATATGAGATCTTTTATATGCTCATGTCTGCTATATACCCTGTATAACCCTTCAACGTCTCCATTAGAAATCAATTGAGACTCTTGTGAAGTAAAAATTAGAGATGAAAGAGAGTCATCATTTTCATATTGTGATTTATAAATAAAATCTTTCGACCAAATATTTAATGTTTGGTAAAGTAATTTGTGTCGAAGTGAATGAGTTGTTGACTCTACAGGCTGTGGCTCATCGTCAAAGAAGCTTGGTAGCCTTAGCTCTATGGGATTTTTAGCTACGTAAGAGATATAGTTATCGTAAATATGATTTCCAGCCTGGTATTTTGCAAATGCAAATGAAGATTCAATTTCGGCTCTCTTAAACAACTCTGGGTGATTACAAACCTTTCTTAGCTGCATCACTAAATTCATTAAACTGTCAACGTTATCTTTATCAGTAAGAGATTTTGACTTTTCGAGTAAAGAGGAGAGGGACATGTTTTCTTTGAGTCCAGAATAGAGCTTTTGTTGGCGATTAGTTAAATCACACATAATTTCCAATTCTATTTTTTCAGGAAGTTCATTTTGGACACTTCGCTTAACACGACGCAACATGAAAGGTTTCAAGATCATATGTAGTCTTTTAACTTGATGCTCGTTTAAAGCACCTTTGTTTTCAGCATGGTTTTCAATATCTTTAGAGAACCATTCGCTAAACTCATCGTGAGAATCGAATAAACTTGGCATAATAAAATTAAGAAGAGCCCAAAGCTCTTGCATGTTATTTTGAATTGGAGTACCAGTTAAAAGTAATCTGTTACGGCAGTTGAACTTTCTCAATGTTTTCCATCTAGAGCTAGAAGAGCTTTTAATTGCTTGAGCTTCGTCTAACACCATATATTGCCATTTAATTCTTGATAAGTATTTTTCATCAGTAAGAATCATTTGATAACTTGTAACTAATATGTGGAATGGCGCATCTTTAGAGTAAAGCTTCTTTTTGGACCAATCTTGTCTCAAAATGGCACGATCTTTAACACTGCCCCAATAAGGCAATACTTTGAAAGATGGCACAAACTTTTGTAGTTCATCAGACCAGTTATGTAAAGTTGATGCAGGTGTAATTACAATAAATGGTCCCCATATATTATGAGCTTCAGCTAAATAAGATAGTAGAGAAATTGCTTGAACAGTTTTACCAAGACCCATTTCATCTGCTAAAATACCATTGATACCTAGCTCATATAAATTACCTAGCCAGTTAAGACCTTTCAATTGATAGTTCTTCAATTGGCACATTAAAATCTTAGGTTGCTCAATATTTAAATCTGTTCTCAAACTTGAGGGATTCATAAACTCATCGTCGTTTGCTTCGCCATCTAATTCTCTTTCTGCCTGAGCTTCAGCTCTGCGCTGTTTAGAACCTTCATCAAATTGGCGTGTCTGATCTAATTGAGTTTGGATAGCATGCTGAGCTCCTTGTAAAGCTTTTTGTTTAAGAGTTTCGTCATTATCTCCATCAAAGTCGATTTCTTGCAAATCAAGTGCATTTGCTCTTTCTCTATTCATATCTTTAGTGTCAAGCTCATCTGTAGCAAGAATTGGATTTTGATCTAGCGGAGTAGTAGCCATCGATTCTTGTTGAGGTTCTCCAGGTGTAGAATCTCCAACCTGCTCTGACTCAGCTATAGAATAATAGTCAAAAATCATGATAAATATTGATATAAATTAAAATCTTACGCTGAATCTTTTTACTAACAAAATGACTGAATAATTCTGTTTGAGTGAGTAAAAAGTTAAGCTTTCTAGCTTGCTGCATTTTTTCACGCTTCTCTTCTTCCTGTTTGGCTTTAATAAGCGCATCTCTCTCAGCTTTTTTACGTAACTCTCTCTCTTCTCTTTCATTAGCTTTCCAATAAGCTAACATTTCTCTAGTAGCTTGATTAGCTCTAGAGTACGCCAGTTTGTTAATTTGCTGTCTGCGTTTTTGAAGTGACTTGACTTGTCGAGCGCATAATAGTGCAATCTTATATGCAAGTTTTCTCTTATCTGTGTGTATTTTCTGGAATTTTTCTTGTTTCTAAAATGCTATATTAAAACCATGTATTAAGTTAGTAATATATAGCTGATATATACCTCTGATATCGTCTCATGCGTCTTCTGCCAAGCTTGGTCAAAAGTTAGCTCTGGCTCTACTGTTTTTGGCTCAGATAACAAATTTTGAATACTATACATTTGGCTATTCGATGCATATGCATTAACTCTATGTGAAGTAAAGCTAGGCTCTGTCATTGGTGGTTTACCTGTAACTGAGGTTAGGTGGCTGGAATGTGAGTACTGAGGATCAGAGTGTCCGACCAAGGACTTTACCACACTAGAATGAGTCCCGTTTCTTTGGTAAATGGATTCTGAGTCTATATCTTTTATTTTGCTTTTCGACTGCCGAAAACAATTGCTATAGCCAAATCTTGCTAATTCTGAGTATCTGCTTTGTAATTCTCTGTGCAAAGTTTTCTGCTTTTTCTAAATAAAATTAAAATTAATTGATAAAAAGGAAAGCTTCATATAATTTACTTTTTCAGCTTTGTTAATCCTATCAACAAGCTTCTTATGGCGAACTTTTAAATCGACCATATACTGCGCTATTTCGTCATTAATATCAAAGTCATTTGTTTCCAAATCGGATAAAGAATTATCTGAATCATTTCTATCAGAATCATACTGAATTGCGGATGTAGGTCTTTTCCCATTGGTTCTCCCAGCAGAAGCATGATGACGTTGGTGACTGTAATCATAGGTATTATAGTTAGTCATTTGATGTGAGCCTATAAAATAATTAAGAAAAAAGATAAAAGTTTAATTTTGTAAAATTATTTACCAGAAGAGTTCTATAAAATCAAAATGATTAATAATTAAAAAATATGAGATGATGTTTTATACTTACAGATTCGGGATATCCATAATTTTCAGAATGGCGATGACGACTCATTTTATATATAATAAATGTATAATTGAATGATTATAAAGAATAAACTACAGAAAACCCAATGCTGGATTAATTAATTATCAGTATTATATCACAAGGAATCTAGCAATGCTTGGAAACAATTTTAAGTACTTATCCAATCAACTCCGATTAATTTGATTTATAGTATTGATTTTAAAAAATTATGTTTTAATAAATCAAGTAATAATAGTATAAAGTATAATGGGTCAAATTAAGTACAAATATTAAACATATCGTTATATTATACAAATAAATATGATATCACTTTATCTAAGAAATAATGCTTCATCAAAATAAAAAAACTCAGTCTCAAAGATGTATATAAAAGTGATTGGTTGAAAATAATGCATAAGATAATGATTGTTTTCAATTCAAATATAGCTTCAATTAAAAAGTATGCTAATCTTAATTAAAAGATAATACGCTCCCAGGTGGGCTTGAACCACCAACCTCCCGATTAACAGTCGGACGCGCTAGCCAATTGCGCCATGGAAGCTTGCGATAGTATTTTACAATTAGTTAAACATTATTAGCACTTAATAACTTTACCTTTATTATCTATCATCATTACAATGTTATTATTATTAATTCAAATAAAAATTAACTAATTTGTTTATATAACATGATTATTTTATTTTACAATTTTCTCAAATTTTATTTTAAATTTTCTTTCAATTTTTATCTCTAAAATTTTAACTTTGATTTTTTAGTCCTTAATAAAGCTTTAGCACCTGAAACGCTAGATACAAAGTTTGGATTCCATATTTTACCAAAATGAAGACCTTCTGTCCAATTAGGAACACCATCAGCTAAAATTTAAATTAATATATATATAGTTATAATATCTCTATTGTTTTTACCTGTTAATTTGGCAGACTTCTTCAATAAACTAAGCTCAGTAACACCGGGTAGCATATCCAAAGTCGTACTCTTAGTAATCTCAATTCGAGTTTGGAAATCCATTAAAATATAATCTTCGCTAGGTAGTCGCCATTTTCTACATACCATATCTTTAATTTCACTTAACTTCATATTTGGGCTAACACTTATCGTGGTGGTATGAGCAACACCCTTTTTATACATAAGTTGAATTTTGATGAAATGCGATGCAGCTGCTGGAGGCGGGAGTGCACTGAAAAAATCATCAAAGCTAGATGGCGCAGCTGCATTTTGAGCGCGATGTCTTGAATGTGAAGGTGAGTCAAGAATTGGTATTTGAGTTCTTCTAGTACTAGCAGATGTTGCTTGGGATTTTGATGTTGTTTGAGATTGAGGCGGTAGTGATGTTGTTTGAGTAATTGGAATTGGAGTTGAAGTCTGTTGCTGGGTTTTATTTAGTAATTGCTGATTCATTTTTTCTAATATAATGTTAATTATGACTGTTGTGAAAATTGAAAAAAGTATACCTTGTGAAGGAGATGCTTCTACTAGTGCAAACTGGTCAAAGGCAAATTGATCTATTTGCCTAGAGCGGTCCAAAGCTAAAACCGTTTAGAATTTGATTAAATTAAATGTTTTAAATCATTATTACCTGGAAAGTCTTCATCAATTTCGCCATCTTCAGCAATGTGCATGTTCCAATGAGCCACTGAACTTTGTTGCTCGTCAAGAGGAGGCTCTCTTTTCTCGTCATAATATTGATATAATATGTAACCAATTGCTTGAGCCACAGTTGCGTCACCTTTTACCAGCACATCCATAGGCTTTGATGAATCATCACTAAATGGCAGTAAAATTTCAAGCTGGATAGCTCGTAACTCGCCCTTTCCTGTCTGAAATTGATGTTAATATAATGATATATTATACTACGATTTATACTTACAAACACAGCATATTCCTCTGCGAAAGGATTATCCATAGCTGTTTGATTAGATTTAATTAGCTGAGATAATAATGAAACTTTTGGTTGGTCCTGCACTGGTAAAGGAATTGGGCAAAAATCTATAATATGCTGTTGAGTTTTACGACTTGGAGGAGCTTCTACTGTCATTGCGCTCGGTCTACGGCTATCTTTAATTAGATTATCATTTAGTTTTATCTCTGGAATTCCAACTACACTAGGCAATGGCAATGTTCTCGATAAATCGGTAGGCTGAGCTGGTGGAAAATTTAAATTTTTTGCAGGCTCAACAGCCTTTAATCTAAACAGAATTAAAAAGGTGAAAATGGATATAAAACTATATATACCTAGAGGAAGCTAGTTTAATTTCGCTATCCAAAGTGCTTGTCCCTATGTTAACTTCTTTATGATTTTTGTCTACAGAATCTTGGAAACTTTCTGGAGCACTTAAAGGAGGCCTTTCGCTTATAGTTTTTAGAGTATTTCTTTCAACGACTCTTCTAGATCTCAAACTTAAAGGATTTCTAGGCGGAACATGACCTGGAGGGTATTGTCTTACTCCTGACATAATTTCAGGTGATAGTGCTTCAGTAATATTTGGAAAAGAAGACCCAGTTTTTATATAATCATTATTTTCATTTTTCTCTTTTTCAAAATTTACTAGCCTAGAAGCTAATTTATCATCTACTTTTAAATGTACTAATTTTAATTGATGGATTAAATATGGTACATCGGTTATTAAAGACATAATAGTTAATATTAAGAAATATAACTATTAGAAATACACTAAAAATACAAATAATAAATATTATATACAAAAGTTGATTGTAAGTTTCAAAAATGTAAATTAATAGTCACTATATATTTAAATTTGATTAAATTTGATGATTTAGTGGGATTAGCAGAAATTTAAATAAAAAATATGCTAAAATTTAAATTAAAATAATCTATATTGTTAACAGTTTAATAATATTAATATGTTTTTGAGTTATTTATATTATGATCGTAGCTTATTGGTTTACATATAATATGCTAATTATCAGTCTTATATACTGAAAACTAAAACTGAAAACTTTTATATGCAAATTTTTACTATGCCTGATGTCACGATTTATTCAAAATTGTATATCTAACATTTTAGTTTTGAAAAGACTATTGTAACGAATATTTATTAATCTTAATATTAGGGGGTTTCCTCTTTTCCAGTTTTCTTTTCGATATCCTTCATCATTAATACCATCCACCCAATAATGAAATAAAACAAGCAAATTGGGTATAAAGCTAAACCTCTTCTGCTAGGAGGGAAAGTATCGATTAAAAATCCAATAGAAGCTAATAGATAAAAATTAATTTAAAAACTAAAAAAATAAAACTATCAATATTACCATAGCATGACCAACCAAAGGCTAGTATACAAACTATTAAGCGAACCCAAAAGATATTAACGGCAGAGCTAATGATGGCTGCTATGACCAATGGGAAGATGCAGTAGCCTAATAGACACACGTTTTGTAAAAATGACCTAAAAACTTGTTAATTCTAAAAATCATTAATATATTTATAAATATGCTTACACTTTTCCACCAAGCAATTTTGAGTTTACAGTAACAATGCCAGAACCCAACCAAACGACTACAAAAATAACACAGAAAATTATAGTGCTTTGGTCAACTTTTTCAAGACTGAAAATTCTATAATATAGTTATTAATAATAAAATCTGGATATTAGTAAACGATAGATATTACATAGCTAAAGCCAAACAGAATAGTAAAGGACCCCATAAATCCCCTGTTTAAAGTCTGTTAGTTAAAAGCAAAACAAAATTTGGTTAAATTACAATCTTTCATAATATCTTCTTGTTTTTTAGTACTTAATACTAAAATGAGCTTCTTGAAAATATTTTTTAAATCTCTCATCTAATACAAATAATTAAAATTGAATATTGGATAATGAATAAATGTTTAATTACTAAACTTTCAGTAACTGGTTCGTCTAAAGTGTCATAAAATACTCCACCAGTAGCAGCTCCTGAAGCTCCAATTCTTCCTGAAATTTCATCTGGTTCACTTGTGCTTAAAGGTTGACTCATGTTAAATTAAAATTGATGATTATTTTTAGACTTTAATTTTTTACATAATTACAAGTCCAAATGAATTAAAACATTTATCTCATTT
>KQ964442.1:93662-105296 GCA_001566745.1 Conidiobolus coronatus NRRL 28638
CTTTTAAACGTTTCAAATAGCCCTAAATAGTATATATTTGCTCTAGTTACCCGTACTGCGCTGCAGTTAGAACCAGAGAAAATAGTGTGTAATTTATAAAACGTTAGAAATAATAGAATTTTAAACTTAACTAAATACTATTTAATAAATCAAAGGAAATTAACTATTTTTTAATTACATGATCTTGATTTAATGCTATCTTTACTTACTATAAAGGAATAATAATAATTAATATCGATTGAAAAAGTTTTTAATCTCAAGGAGCTTGACAAGAGTGGGGTAAACTGATAAAAAGGAGATTGAACATTTAATTTGGCACATGGTTATAGGGCGGTCATATTCAATTGTAGTTGTTTTACTTTCATCTATTGTTGATATTTTATTCTTCAAAATACCTAATTTATTGCTTTAACACTAGTTTCTATGTTTTGTATTACTATCAAAACGATTAAAATGAAACACTTAACCCTTGTATTAATGAATAATTAGTTAAATTTCCGATTCCTTTTAAGTTAAATTCTATTTCAATTTCTGTATCAAAGATTTTCTGTTAGTTTAGTATAAATAAGAATTAGTGAGAACTGGAGGGGTATTTAAAATTGTTTTTATTTGGATTACTACTTTCTTTGTTATTGTTTGAGAGTATTTATTTTGCTAAATGTTTTCTAATACTTTTTCCTTGCTACTATTCAGTATTTTGAAGAGTGTTAACTCTCAGTGCTCCCCTTGGACACATCATTTTGCTGATGGCTTAGGTCCTTTTACGATTAACGGAAACGCGGAAGTGGCAAACGGAATGTTAAGAATGAAGATGAACTTGGGTGAGACCCCTAATGAATCTACAGGTGTTATAATGGGATATGGTGCTAGAATTGATTCAACTCGACCTATTCATTACGGCAGATACGCTGCTAAAATGCGCGCTTCAGCTTTACCTGGATGCGTTACTGGTTTTGTAATGATGAGTCCTGGTAAAGATGAAATTGATTTCGAATGGGTCGGAAAAAATGCAGCCACGACTCAAACAAACTACTATGTTAAAGGCCAATTGGACTATACCAAAGGCTTTATTGCTAACAACGGATATGATATTTCTCAATCCTTCCACGAGTATGCTGTTGAGTGGCAGCTAGATCACATTTCATGGTTCATTGATGGAAACTTAATTAGAACTGTAGATACAAGCTCCAATATTGGACTCCCAGCTGAGCCAGGTAACTTAATTTTCTCTCTTTGGGATGGTGGTGCTGGCCTTCCAGGAACAAGTGATTGGGCAGGAGGTAAAATCGATTGGAGTAGTCCGCTTTTAGAGAATGGTGCTACTTATTCCGAGATCGAATATGTTTCTTATACATGTTAATTTATTAATCTATTACATTTTTAATTTGGAATAAATATTTTTGTTTTAATACTTTTAATATATTGTATATTATTAATAAAAAATGAATAAATATTAAAAGCGTTTTTATAGAAAAATTTTTAAAACAGTTTATAGGTCTTATTTATTAAAAATATTCAGACTATACGATGATATATTAATAATCATAAAACCAAATTACATTATACTAAGTCAGCTTATCCTGTAATATTTTAATATATTACATTGGCATAATATCAACATTTAATTAGAATTTCTAAATATAGCATTAGCTATAGTTTTAGAACTGATTTCAGTTAGTGTATCAAATTCAAATTAAACAGTCTCAAGTATTAAAATAATAGTTAATAGAGAGAATAATCTCAAGTTGTTTTAATCTGGATTCATTAGTTATTCGATGAGATAAATATGCTTCATCGTGATTGCAATCAATACTCGGAAATTTATGTTAATATTTATTTTGGTATCAAAAAGCTTAACTTTTCAGTGAATTTATTGGCCATTTAACTAATATTTTACGTAGCATCTTTCTCTTATCGATTACCCAGTATATTTAACAGTTTAAACAAATAATCATTATAATTTAATGATAAATGTATAATGATATAATCAAGTTAACATATGAGCAATTCCAGTTAAAACAAGGAAAATTTGCTCTAAATTTTTATAGGTAAAATCCACAATGTTTTTGTTTTTTATATGCTTAAATCGTCTAAAAATCCATTTTGTTAGTTAAAGTTGACATAGCAGTGTTTTAATATGATATTATAAGCTAATCTCTTTTAAATAAGCGCTATGAATACTAATAATTTGCTTATGCTACGGTTAAAATTTTGAACTGAGTTCATACAAAACTGAATCAAATTAACTAGAATTACCCATATGAGTTTAGATTAAGAAATACTACAATTTTATCATATAAACTATATTCAAAACTCAAAACCAAAGTTAATTATATAATTGTACTTTGTAAGAGAGTCTATTTGATGGTTATAATATTTTGTTAAGATCTAAACACTAAATTTTAAAAAAGTAAATCTTAATTATTTAAAATTACTTCCAAGTGGTTGATTAGCATAATTATATGAAGTATATGTGATTGTGATTTAAATAATAAATTTTTAATAAATTTCAATATGTGCTATTAACATTTATTTGCAACTTTGGTCGTTAAACTTAATCTATCAAGCTTGAATTAAGTAGAATAGCTAAATATTAGCTTTTAAAAATATAATCTAATTGTATAAATAATTTTAGGGAATAAAAGTTATAGTTTTATGATAATTTTTAATTGATCAAATTTATACACAATATTAATATAGTGGAAAGTTATTAAAGGGAAGGGAGCAAATAATATATATAGATGAGTATATGGAAGGGATAATATAATAAATTTTAAGCGCTTAAAATTAAGCTTATTTAGATTTTAAAATGTCTAAATTTTTATGGATTAGTAAGCAAATATAAGAAAAGTTGATTTAGTTTACCTCATTTGAGTTTGGACAATTTTCAGTTGTATGTCCTTGGAAATCTCCGCAATTATCACAGTACTAAATAAATATTAGTAAATTGAATTAATATATAATAAAAATAGCTTACTGGATCGTCGTCATCGTTATAATCATCGTATTCACCATCAAGTACTACTGATTTACAGCTCATGATATCGTGGCCAAATTCATCACAAATATCGCAGTATAATTGTTGACTAGTTTCTTGCTTAGGAAGCGGTTTGGGATATGATACATTAACTTCGCTAAGTAAACTCTTAAGTTCCTGATCCTCGAGATCGTCAAATTTAGATGATTTTGTTTGAATCTTTTGAGTGTGAGAAGCTGGAGCTCTATCTCTTACATTATTGCTTGCTCCGTTACTAGTTAATTCTTCAACTTGATCCTTAAGTATTTGGATTTGATCATCAAGCTCAGATTCTCTATAGATCTTACTTTCAAGCATATCTTCAAGTTCCATTTTACTTTCCTTAAGCTTACGAATTTCGAGCTTCATTTCGTGTTCTTTTTCTTGGAACTCAAGTGTCATTTCACGAATTTGTTCGTGAAGAAGCACATCTGAGCCTCCTTCTTGAAGAGCTTTTTCCAAAGTCTGAACGCGTAATGATTGCTGCTCAAGCTGCTCCATATAGTGTGCACAGTCTTCTTCAAGTATATCCCAGCTACTGGCCATTTGATCATATTCAGTAGTGATAGCAGTAAGTTGTGTTTTATACTGATTGCAATTAGCGCTAGATTTCATAAGCTCTCCCTTAGTATCAGAAAGATCTCGTGTAAGCTGGGCAACCATAGCTTCTTTTTCAGCTAATTTTCCAAGTAGCTCATGATCGAAATTCGTGGTAGGATCTTCATTTTCAGCTTTTGATTTATACTCTCTTGATAGCTCAAGCTCTTTTTCAAGACACTGTATTCTATGCTTTAATTCGTATGTTGATTGATCAATTTCGCTATCAATATGACCATTTGACTCGCCCCTCATAGAGTGAGAATGGTTATCAATTGATAAGTTATTAGAATCAAGCTGAGTTAAAGATGCTGTTAATGCTTGGAGCTGAACCATAGCGTCGTCTCTTTCAGTTTTGTATGTCTCAAGTAAGTCAAGATATTCTTGAACTTCTTCTCCCAATTGATCGTATTCAGACTTACTAACCCATTCACCATCAGGAGATAAAGCATTGTTCTCAATAGTTTGATTAACATTAGTATTTAAAGATTCTAACTTCTGTCTCAAATTATCATTATCTCCTCTGAGCTTTTCTTCAATTTCCCTTGCTTCCAAAAGCTGAACTCTGTGCTGCTCATCAAGAATTTGGCTAGTATTTTCGAACTCTTCACGAGTTTGATAAAGTTGATCAATATCAACTTTAAGCTTTTGATTCTCAGACTGAAGATGCTTAACAGTAGAAGAAATTGCTTCAATAGCTTCTTGACCGCTAGCACCGATCTCATTGGCCAATTTTTCCAATTTATTCTTTTGAATTTGATTTTCTTGAAGTTGCTTATTGAGATTCTCAATTTCCTTATTAGCATCCTCATATAATTGAAGACGACTTGATCCTGAAACCTCAAGTTCTGTAACACTACTTTCTAGAGCTCTGATTTTAGAATGTAAACCAGATACTTCAGATTCTTGTTTTGCTTCTTGATCTTTAATTTGCTGCTTGAGAGCTTGAATTTGCTGTGTAGCGCGGGCTTTGGTCTGCTCTAAAGACTTTGTTAACTCTTCAACCTCCTTTAATTTTTGGCTATAGGCTTCAGAGTTAACATCGCTATGTAAAGTAGTATCTCCATTTTTCAAGGCATCTAACTGTCTTCTGAGGTGAGATATTTCGTCATTCTTATTTGAATTTAATAATTTTAGGTCATCAATGGCAGTTTGAAGGTCTTTAATTTGATTGTTTTTAGCATCAAAATCTTTAGTAATGTTGTTAATCTCTTCTTCTACTAATTTCGAGTCAGGAGCTAAACTATATAGCTTGTCTTTTAATACTCTGATCTCTAAACCTAGCTTTGTGGTTGAATGAGTAAGATCGTTAATCCTTTGATCTTTAATTCCGAGAAGTCGCTTCCATTCACCTCCAGAATTTGCAGGAGCTTCAGATTGTCCGTTAAGGAATTGGAATGGCCTTCCTTTACCCATGAACTCGCTTTGTAAAAGTTTAGTGGCTTCGATTTGGGCTTTACCTTTCTTTAACTCAAGCTTCAAGTATTTGTTTTGTGCTTCTATAGTTTCAATTCTTGATTTTAATTTAGGAATCTAGTTAAAAGCATGTAAATATAATAAATTAATGTATATTTATCCAACTTACCAAAACTGCAGGTTCTAAACTCTCATCGATAGAAAATGCTGAGTCATCTGATCTTTCAGTTACAAATGATTTTTCGACTCCATTTTCACTTCCCAATCCTCTCCCAGCTTCTTGGCGATTTGAAACATCCGATCCTATCAATGAGCTGGAAGTCTGAGTTTGATTCTGAGTTGCTCTTAATCTTGCACGGATATCAGCATTTCTTGATAAAATTTGGTTGATCGAATTTGAAGATGTAGATTTGATAGCAACATCGGCAAGTCTTGCAGCATCAGAAGCGCCTAAATTATTGGACATGCCTTTAGTTGTTATAAAGTGAGGTTGGGCGCTTGGTGATTTCCCCAGGTGCTTTTGGGGCTCTTGGAAGTGAGTTAGTTCCCAAGCTATTAGGTGCAAGTGATGATTTAGCAGATGGTGGGTTATGTACATCGTCTACAGCAATTTTGGATGCGTGAACAAATATACCAGTCTCGGGAGGGCAATTAAAATATGCACGGCTATTAATAAATGAATAAGCATAAAATCTAGTTTTAAATATTATAAAATATCTTACCCTGCAACTGTACCATCATTCTTACCAGTACCACGCTCAAAAAGCTCAATACCAGCCCATAATCCAGGTTTTCCATCAATAGTACCCAAATATCTTAAAGTTCCTTTCAAACTCATTGAAGGAACTTGAACAACAGAGTTTATAGGGATTTTTGGGACTTCTGGAGCTGCTGGTTTTTTCAATTTATCTTTTGCAGCAGGCGCCACTGGTTTAGCTCCTGGTTTTGCGCCAAGTAAGCCAGTTTTAAGAGAAGGATTAGTGGGAATTTTGGAAGCAGATTTTAAACTTGATTGAACTGGTGGTATCCCAGACTTTTTAGGTGCTAGCTTAGAAGGTGGAGTGCTAGGAGGGCTCCTTGGTGAGATAGGGTTAGACATTTGAATTTTTGATGGACGGTTATGCGGTGATGCATTATTCAAATTTGAGAAAAAGGGAGAATCTGATTTTAAAGAGGTATCAGAAATAGCACTTACGCTCATCTCACCCATAGAATAATCCTCTAGAATAGAGCCAGAATTGGAGAAGTCTTCGGAATCTAAAGGCTGGGGCGTTGAATTAGATGATTTAGTATTCTTTCTAGCTAATGTAGACATATTCTTCAAATATTAAATTATATATTAATAATAGTTTTCAATCTAAAAAGGAGACTATTATAACTTTTGCCTCTCTATTGTAATGAATAGAATAGTATCCTGGATATAAAATAGTTAGGCTGCTGTATAGGATAGCTGATTTATACTCTTAAAATTAAATTTTAATAGATTTTTGTTGGTTAAGTTTATAAAAGTTGATTGATTATTAGAGAATAATATTATTTTAATGATATATAGCAATTTAAGTTATTATTCACTTAATGCAGATAAATCCGCCCAAATTGCCAATGAATTTACCCCAATGACCACGAGTAATTATGGGACATTTTTAATAGCTATAATTTCTGCATAGATAAACAATGAAGATCAACTAAATTTAATTACCTTATCAAATCCCTTTATACATAAACACTAGTGAAATATGATAACATTCTAATAAAAGCAATTTGAACAGATGTTAAATCTACCCTTATTAACTAAAAATAGCTATTCTATCCAATTTATATCAACAAAGCTCATTTAATATTATTCTTACGAAAACTAGAAAACATATTAAATATTAAACCATTTCAATAAACCTGTTTCTTTTATTATATCATAAATAAGATAATATTTTAATTATTTAAACTTAATTCATATTTTGAACTCAATATTACTAAAATAATTTTAGCTTCAACACTTTATATCTATCCAACAATGTTGTAAATGTTATTGCCAACCAAAAGTTGAATACAAAATGTTAAATAACTCTCGATTGTTTTACAAATTGAGGATTAATGAATTTTTTTGGCAAAATTAATTATTATAATCAAGTTTTTTTTATTAGAGAAGTATATATACTGCTAATCTACATTATTTGAATATTTTTTTCTATTACAGATGTATTATATAATCATTGAAGCTTATTGCTATTTATCTATCTCTTTAGATCAAAGTTAAAAATATTTCCATAAATATGCATGGATTAAAGCTGTGAGAAGAATTATTATTCACTTTTTAATTTATTTAGCTTTATGGCGGAATTTTAAAGTTTTTATATTCTAGCTAAAGTAAAATACATTGTATGATATTAAATACTGTATTATATAATTTAATTCTAGCATAGAGTTTTGTAATAATAATTATGCATCGCAAAGTGAAATTAGTCATTTGAATTGCATAGTATTCCAATGGTGCTTTTTTGAAGAAAGTAATAATTATAAAAAACCTAGTAAGGAAAGCTACATTAAGTGCTCGCTATAAGAAAATAGACTCCATAATAACTATTTAACTTTCTTGGCTAAAATATTTAAATAATGATGTAATCATCTTTCTTTTAAGAGCGCTTTCTGTATTCAATAGAAGGAATACATCGAATATTTAAGAAAATAATTCTAGATTTGAAATTGTATAATTAATTAAACTGAGAATGTTTACTCAATAAGGTTGACAATTAAGTGGCATAGCCATAAGAATAATATTTATAGAGTAAATAATATACTAATATAAATTTTATAACCTATAATATCTAAATTTTCTGATTTTATTATATAATATAGGAGCCATTATTATTCGACAGGTTGAGCAAATTAATTAATTATTAATATTATGGATCACTTTAAAATCATCCGATATATGAACTTAACAGAGAGAGTTAAAGAGCGCAAACTTTTAAAATTTTAATACTAATCATCTTTTATGATTAATTCAGTTAACCAGATTTAAATCTGCATAATTTTTACGCTTTTAGTGTTTTTAGTCTGTTTTAGTGGATAATAGTTGATAAAGTTATATTGATGAGTATATACTGCTTTGATATATAAATGTTTATTAAATAAGCTTAAGACTATAAAAATAAAATGAAAAATTATAAGAATAGATTAATAATTTTTAGCAAAGACGCCCTATCTTCGCAAGCTCTCGCTATATTTAAAGTACTTCAAACCAAATCCTATAATGAATAAAAACTGTATCATTCTTAAGGATTGACTAACAAAATCAAATATTAAAAAATGGTTTGTCATAATTGATATTATTTTATTTTCATATATAAACGAATCGGTGATATTTTAGAATAATTTGATATTTATCTAAATGATTATCATACAGTTACAACCATTATTTATATTATTATATTGACTTTTTCATTTATAAATTAATAAAAAGATTAAATACTAAATTTAAATTGAAAATCTTTAAAATTTGCATAATTAGGCACTATAAAAGATTTTTAAATAAAACTTAAATACATTTAAATACATATTCTACTTTATATTAAATAAACTATTCTAATAAGCGCAACAGTAAATACAGCAAATTTATAGTGTATTTAAATATATTTATGGGATTCTAGCCAAAGAAATAAGTTTTTGTTATTATTTTTAGGATTATCTTGTATATTATTAGTTTTTATACTCATATAATTTATTAAATAATCATTATTTCTACTAAAATTGATAATATAAGTGTTTAAATGATGCTATTAGCTATTCTTGTTTAAATATGAGCCCAAGCACTAATATCCCTCATCTATTATTGAAATTCTTAACTAAAAGTATAAAGTTTTGCTCAAAATTAACTGGGATTGCACATATATATTAAGGATAATATAATTAGCTATTTCTAATTATGAAGCTTACTAAAATACTGACACTATATATAATAAAATTAAACTTTTATATTTTCATCTAGATCTTAGGCTAATATTTAAACTAAAACTCTATTACCTTTACTTTTTATATTTATTTTTTCTAAAATATCTTATTATATTTTATAGATATTCTATAACTTTTTAAACTCTTATGAAATTCTCATGTAGTTAAATCAATACTAAAAGTGCAAATATTTGATAATTATTTTTATGAATTAATCAGCAACCATAATATGAGCGATTCTTGTTAATTTGACTCAAATTTTATATTAGCTCAGCTCAAAATTTTAACTTTAATATAAGATAGTTATTAGCGATTATAATTATTTTTAAAGCAGAAAAATTTAATAATATCTATTAGCATATTATGTTATAAACTTTAACTAATAAAAGCTGCTGTTTAATATGGTTTAAACGACTATAAATCTAAAATACCATAAATTTTCTCTATATAAAATTTAGGACAATATTTCATCGGTTTAACCAGAATCACTCATATATATTATATAAACAAGTATAATTCTAAGAAATTTATCTTGAAATAAATAATATATATCATTTATTTTATTATCATTTATATCACTTCTTCAACTTTACGCTCTTAAGTAATCGCATAAAAAGTCAATTAATAGAAGCAAAATCATATAATTAAAAAAGCATTTAGGAAATATGTCCAAAATATGATATAGTTAGCCAAGAAAAAACGACATTATGATCCTGGCTTGTATTTTATTTTCATATGCAATTAAGGAAAAATAATCTGCAGCTTTTAGTGAATTACTTTGAGACTCGTCTTAGCTGCATTTATAAAAACATAGTCATATCTCATTCACATCTTTTTCTAAATGCATTAAAATATTTTGCAATACGAATATTATATATGCTCCAATCTACGATGCATCTGGACCCTATTATTAGCATGATATTTTAATTTTACTGATAAAATTGAATAAAATAACTGTACAGTCAAAACTAAATTTATTATGCTTAAAATTTGATCAGTTCTATCGTGATAACTAAATATCTTTACACATATATAATAGCAGTGTTTATTTATTAATTTTTTATTTGAATATATAAAATATCCACTAATTAAGTTATTAAAATTGCTAAAACTGTACAGATTGAGTTTTGTTGCTAAGAATTCAATATTAACTGTAAAATCTTGTATAAATATATCTTATTCGTGGCGTAATGCCTACTTATTTTATTTTCTTGTATATACCTTGGCAAGCCTTGATTAATAAAACTGATCAGGCAAGCCAAGAAGCTGATATTAAATCATACAAGGGATGCTTATCAGCATTAAAACCTTAATATGAGATCCAGGATGCATTGTATCTTATTTAAATTTCAATTAAATATTCTGTTTCAGGAATAAAAAGACTATGCCTAATTCAGCAATTTGACAGATAACCTTGAATTCTGATACTTGGAAACTGTTATTAGCTTATTAACTTATTATAATGTCTAAGCCCACTTTATTTGATATTTTATTTTATAGGCTACTATGTTATATATTACTGATAAAAGGCACACAATCTATTTACTTTCAAGTTATTAAACATAATAGACTTTTAAATTATACTTTTGGGACATATATTAATTAATATTTATTATAAATTACAATCTAATCTCTATTTTCTTTAATAACAATAGGAGTTAGTTTTTGAATTTTAATTTCTTCAGTTGATTTTGACTCCTTTGGTGGGGTTCCCCACTGGGTTGCATTATATCCATTGATAGTCCAATCATATCTAACATTGGTATCGTTATTGGATTGTGCATTTGATGTGTATTGGTTATTTTGATTATTTTGACCTTGTTCACTAATATTGTTGGAATATCTATTATCATAATTTGACTGAGTTTGATTATAAAAATCTGATCTACCGCTATCATTATGCATAACTGGCTTGCGTTGCTCATTCTTATACTCTGAGTGACGCTGCTCCTGAAATTGAGTTTGTCCACTATTAGCACTTTGGTTATTTTGCTGACGATTGTATTGAGCTTAATTGTTAGACTGCTGATTGGTATTAGTATTAGAGTTAGTATGATTGGACTCAGCTGAAGTTCCGCTGATAGTGTAATTAAACTCTATTTTCCCCCAATTATGCACTTCATTCTCTTGAGCTTGAGTCTTTGGTAAAGTAATGGTAGTCAGCTGATAGCCTGTTATAGCATCAGCACTTAAATAATTTGAACAAAATAGAACAATCTTAAAAATATTAATCATTGCTCTTTAAAAAAGTTTGATTAAATCATTACATCTAGCTCCTATAAATATTATTATTGTATCATAATTTTGAAACGTTTAGTAAAATTTATTAAATCAAATTTTAATTTGTGAATAATTTTAATTAGACGAGTTTAGTTAAATAAAGCAATTTTAAAGAACTTTTTTATTGCTATCTGTTATTTAGTCAAACCGTTTTTTGCTATACTCTTTGGTGTTATTTATAATAACATACACTGCTATAATATCTGTAGTATATTTTTAGACTTTAAATTTGGAATGATTTCATCATGATTCCATTTTAAGTCATTTAAATTTATTTCACATTAGCCGTATATTTATTTACTATTATGCAAGCTTTCATAAATTCTACATGTTGTAGCGTTAGGTTTTATGTAAAACTAGAAAGATAAAACATAGTA
>KQ964442.1:182634-194843 GCA_001566745.1 Conidiobolus coronatus NRRL 28638
TAGAGCTGCTATTATTATGGTAGTTGTTAGAGCTTTCCTCATGTTTGATTCCAACCTTACCTGGCAATATATGACTCCTTATTTATCTTTATCTCGTGGTATTAATGCCGATCATGTTGCAAGTATTAACTTGGGTTTCCGTCTTACCTGGTATATTTTAGGCTTTGCTACCGCTTTTATCGTTAGAAGATTCAATTATATCCGTGGTATTGTCTGGGTTTCAATGGCTGTTAATGCCATTGGTGTAGGTCTTACACTCCCATCTCGCCACCCTCATACTTCCGAAGCTATTGTAGTATTAGTTGAAGCTATCATTGGTGCTGGTGCTGGTGTTGCTGCCTGTGCTGGTTTAGTTGTCCTTCAAACCACTGTTGACTTCAAAGATATTGCCAACATTTCAGCTCTTGATACCTTGGTCACTAATATCTTTTCATCAATTGCCAGTGCTGTTGGTAGCGCTGTTTGGAATACCAGTTTAAGAAATAACTTAACTGAGCAACTCCCAGAAAGCTATCACTCTCAAATTGCTTCTTTAATTGCAGATACCTCAAAAATCGCTGCTCTTCCCACTGACCTTACTGAAAACTGGATGAATGCTTTAGGCAACAGTCAATGGTTAATGTGTACCATTTCTACAGTATTTGCTTGTGTTTGCTTTGGTTTAACCCTTGGCTTACCCTCTATTGATTTAGATAAATGCCAACAAATTATGGATACTACCAATCAAGTAGAAACTAAAGAAATGAGCGACATTCAACAATAATTCAAAAAATGTTTAATAGATATTTATATAGATAGAATAATAGATTAATTAATAAATAGTATAATTTAAATATACACTACCATTATTATGTTGTCACAGCTGATAACTAATTAATATGAACTAAAACTGCTAACAAAGTACTGCAATATTATTTTCATTTAAAGTTCTAGCATGCTATATGCCAATGTAAGAATTAAACATTCTACAAAACCATATACACCATACTATCTAAATATCATTTGATCAGCATAATATTATCAGATAAAATTTAATTAATTGTGATCGTATATATTACAAGGTTAACCAAGTTTGTAGTTATCTGATAACTCGGCTAAATCTCTAAAGTACTGTTCTCAAAATTAGGCGGCTGAATTATTATTTTATCATTTTGAAATATTTACTTGTTTTTTTCTATATTTTTAAATATAAGCTTGTATAGATATTTAAGATATTTTTGTAAGATTTAATTTAGGATTAACTATTTGGATAGTGAACAAAACAATCTAACTATCTCTTATCAAAGTGACTTAATGGAGCAAAATCCAAAGAAAATAACTCCATAGAAATTTCAATACTTTATCCATTTACAAACTGAAAATCATTTGAAAAATAATAACAATAATAACAATAATAATATAAAATATAAAATATAGTAATTTATAACACAAATAAAGCTATATTAATTACGATAAAGCTACAATCTATAACTCAAGTTAAATTAATTATTAAAAATTACTTTTATTAATTATATTAATTTTTCGCTATGTTATTGTTAAATTTAAATTGAATGTGCGAATAATGCTAAATAATAAGTGTATTACTTTGACAACTATCTGGATATATGCCAAGATGATCTATCTAAAGATTTATCTATTGGTATACGATCAAAACTTTATGAAATAGTCAAGGAGAGTGTATAGCGCTTGTTTTTGTATTATAATACACTGAATTAAAGCAGGAATTTCATGAGAATATATTATTCAATACAGCAAAACTTTTATCCATTTATATATTAATTACCATAAATATCAATCTTATGAAAAAACTATTTTTCTGCAGCTCGCGCTATTTTAACGCACGTTTGCAATAAACAACAAGTTCTTATTGATAATTTAATTAAGTAACGCAAGACTTAGTCAGCTTTATGTTAAACTACAATTATTCTTCATACTTAAATTATCCCCTACCAAAAAGACTAGAGTTACAAAAATAAAACATAGTACATAACAAGTACTTCGAACTAATAAAAAGTTAACACTATATTTTGCGTATTGTATTTCAATTCAATAATACTATTATTTTTTTGTTTTCTATATTGGAATATTAATTTAAATTATAGCGAAGATACGTTCGTTAAAATAGGAATATTCTAAATAATTGAAGAAAAGTGTAATAGTAATTGGAAGCTATTATTGGCCAATAATCAGCATATTATGCATTGAAATTTGTCTCATCTAGTATTTTTTACGTAGCATGGGTTTATTGTAGCACGTATAGCATTTAATAGAACTGCGTAACTATTCTATCTGGTAGATTCATATGGTAGATAGAATCAACTATTATTGTAAGCTACAGTTATATTTTACATAATAAAATAATATTAGGCTATGGGTAAAAACTTTATACTGACATATATTTATATTTTTTTAAATTTTTTACACATTTAATTAGCATTCAATCCAATATTATAATTATAATTACTACTATACGTTTATTATCAGATAAATTAGAAAATCTAATAATCTAATTTTTAGCTCTTAAAATTAGCGGCTGTAACTAATTAATAACGCTTGTTAAGGTTAATATAAGATTAATTTAAATATTTTAATTATTCGCCGTAAATAATATGATTAAATAGATCAAATATCGATTCTATGTTATATTTTTGTAAAATAGGTTTTGTGTAATTTCTCGTTACAATTCGGATAATGTTTTTGATTTCCACTAAAGAACTTTATATGGTGCGCACTAAGTTATTTTTAAGGGATTTTTAGATGATCTGATAAATTTTAAAATTATTTTGTATATTAAAGTTTTAGAATTTTTTATACTACGCAATATATCTTTGTTTGTAAAGGGATAAGACATCATATTTCTATATAAATCAAGAATATTATATCCATTTAAGCGCTTCTATTAATAAATTCATTAATCTACTAGCACTAGTTCATAAAATATTACTCTTTTTAACTCACATGAAATCTTTTTTCACAGTTAATTTTTTACATCATCTTAACTCATCTCTTGATCCACTAAATTACTAATTCAGACTATTAAATTAACAGCTAATAGACAAAAATTGTGTTTTATTAGGATTAAAGCTGACATAAAACGATCTGATAATACACAAACAGATCTACATTATACGCTATAATCCCTACATTTATTGTTTTTTGCTTTTGTCCATTTTTACAAATAATAATATTAAAAGCGATTTAAGCTTTAAGTTACTAATTGTCGTGCTAATTTGTCCAATAGCGTAGCTAAATTAAAATTTTTACTAATTTAAATAGATTGATATATACGGTAATAGCAATAAGTAACCTGTATATAGTTTGTGGTTAATTTACTATTGGTATACAAGTTGGATAGCTAATTAAACTTGTTAGCTTTGTGGTATAGTGATCAGATAATAGACGGATCTTATTCTATAGAAGAATTTTTGTGAGTATATAAGGATGGATTTTGTAGCATGTTTTGCTAATCTTCTATTTTCTTTTTTTGATTTATTCTAATATGGGAACCTTTACTAATAGAGGCCATGACGAATTTCCCGCTACAAACTTCCACCGCAATAATGGGTCTGACCCCAATATTGTAAGTAAAATGACTCAAATACGTAGTACTGTAGATAATTGGACTATTTATTTGGGTGTATTATTACTGGGTTTTACCTTAGCTATTTGCTCAGGCGCTACTTATCAGCTTACTTGGACTATTACATCAAGTTTTTCTTCTTTCGATATTGGACCCGTTGTAGACGTTGTAAATGGTTTACTTGGTATCCTTTTCATCCCCCTATTCGCTGCTCTCTCCGACGTTTATGGCAGAGGTTTAATTTTAACTTTTAGTTTAATCCTTTGTGTTATTGGTTTATTTGTAACTGGTACAGCTGGCGATTTTGGTGCTTATAGTGCTGGTAATATTATTGGAGGTTTAGGTGAAACTGGTAGAGCTTTACTTTTCCCCATTATTTTAGCAGATTTCTTATCCCCTAGAAACAGAGGGTTTGGTTTCTTTTTAAACTGGTTCCCCAGTTGTATTGCCCTAGGTGCTGCTCTCCCTGTAATTCAGGCTGCTCAAGAAGGTGATCAATGGCGTTGGATTTATAAAGCCCAAGGTATTATGACTATTGTTACTGCTATTCCTATTCTTTTCGGTCTATTCCGCTTACAAATGAAGGCTCAACGCTTCTTACCTCAATTCAATTACCAAGCTTCTTCCCTTCGTAAAGTCGATTGGGTTGGTATTGTTCTATTGACTGCTGGATTCAGTTGTATTCTTATTCCCTTCAGTTTGGTTGTTCGTAAGGAAGATGGCTGGTCTGATCCTTCCATCTATGTCCCTATTATTTTTGGCGCTTTAATCCTTATTGCCTTCCTCGTTTGGGAAATTAAATTTGTTAAGCACCCTCTCGTCTCTCGCAAACTTTTAACCAATAGAGCTGCCATGGTGATGATTGTAGTTCGTGCTTTCCTCAGTTTTGACTCTACTTTCACTTGGACCTATATGACTTCATATTTGGGCTTAACTCGTGAAATTGATCAATTTCACGTTGCCCAAATTTACTTAGGTTTCCGTATTACTTGGTACATTGCTGGTTTTATTTGTGCTCTCTTCCTTAAGAAATTCAATCATATTCGCATTATTGTTTGGGCATCTCTCCTTGTCAATGCCATTGGTATGGGTCTAGCCCTTCACTCCCGCCATCCCCACAGCGCTGAATGGTATGTTGTATTTGCTGAAGCTGTTATTGGTCTTGGTGCTGGTTTCTCCTCTTGCGCTGGTTTAGTAGTACTTCAATCTACTGTTGATTTTACTGAAATCGCTAACATTTCAGCTATCGATTCTCTTGTAACCAGTGTTTTCACTTCCATTGCCATATCAATTACTAATGCTCTTTGGAACTCCACTACAGCAGCAAGCTTAATGGAACGCCTTCCAGAGCAATTCCATGATAAAATCGGTGATCTCCTTGCTGATAACAAATATACTGATATTATCCCTGAAGAATTCAAAGAAAACTGGATTGCTGCCCTTGGAGACTCACAATGGCTTATGTGTACTATTGGTACCATATTAGCTTGTATCTGCCTTGGAATTTCTTTCCTTCTTCCCCCTGTAGACTTGGACAAATGCCAACAAGATATGTTCACTAAGGACCTTAACTTAGATAACGAAATGATCGAAAGATATGATACATATTAATTTCAAAGTCATTCAAGCTAAAATATGAAAATTATTTAATCTAATATAAAATCAAAACTTTAATTAATTACTTTTTAAAATTTCATTGCAATATTGTGGATTTTTGTTCTTATTTTCATTTTTAATTAAACCCATGCATAACAACAATAATAAAGCTATTTATAAATAAAGAATGATTTGTAATTCTTAATTGATAAGTGTGCTTATGAAGATTCAAGTTGTTATATTTGAATTTTGTTGATTACTTAAGATATAAAAGTCAAATTATAGTAGCAATAGCTAAATCACAAAATAGATAAAAAAAGTCTAGATTCAAGTGCTTTCCTCAATAGCTAAGCTAAATAACCCATAATAAATTCTCCATAGGCTTGAAATCTTAGAAGTAGAATGACTTTGAGATATTAAAGCTTGTAGATTTTCTCTAGGTAAAACTTCTAAGATATATCTATACAAGTATCTTGAAACATTTAGTCCGTGTATATAATGAATTCATATATAGGTACAACATTATTTAACGCCAATAAATCTAGTTGAATTAAAAATGATAAAGTATTACACAAGACCTGATTTGATCTTCTTTGATATAATTAGTATTATTATCATTAGCTCCAATGCATTAAATGCATATTTGTAGCATATAAAAATGTTTTTTTACATATATATAAAAACACAGTTTTTAAGCTATCTATAAAAATTATCAAGTCTCAATTTAGTTGTGCTCTTAAGCAACGTAGATTAGCATTTCTACTATAGTCTTCTTATTATATATCAATTTATAGACTAAAGTCAAAGTTAAAATATATTATTATTTTGACTTTTTATAATACCTTTAAACCAACTGATTATTATTATCCAACCATAAGCTCAATTAATACCCTATTTATATATTTTTATCTCTAATTAAATCATTAACTTGCCAAGCATATATACTAACTATTAACTATAACTATTCAAATTAATATTTATAAAAAACTATTATGTAAACCTATCCCAATAAAAACTTTTATACTCTCATACAAATCCACAAAGCACCAACCTCACGCTATTCTTGCACCTTAAAAATAAATTTTCTTGAGAATTAAAGTTAATTACCTAAATTTAGTAATTTGTTTTAATTTCTAATTTAGACATGTGGATAGTATAGTAATTATCAGATTCAAAGATGGTATAAACAGAATAGCTTTGGTAAATAGTGTAGCTGATCTTTTAATGTGATATAGAATGAAGCGAATATAAAACTTTAGTTTGTATTAGTGCAAAATATTAATCGCTCTGAATTTAAAATAATGACACTGTTTTAGTATATTATTTTTCATTATACTAATATGTAAGCTAAGCATCATATACAGTTAAAAATAATTAGCAAATATGATGTAAAACAGCTCTTAAATTTATAAAATTTATATCTTTAATAAAAACCTTATACTGTTATTATAAATTATATAACTATTTAATTAACTATTTTGCAATATTACATTATCAATTCTTTTTATTTCAAATCTGAATGATTAATATTCTAAAATCAGTGAAAAGTATGTACATTACTATATTGAATATATAATAATATCAGATACGCTTAAACGATATTTTATATAACAGCACTATTTTATTAAAAATCAAACTCTAAAAGCTAATTTAAACAATATTTTATATAACAACGCTATTTTATTAAAAACATAGTCTCTTGATTAATTTTAACAAACTTTATATATAAATTAATTCCAAAATTTCTATATTTGGTTAAATATAGTGTTCAATTATCAGATGAAATATATGTGAATTATCAGATTAGCTACATATAATATTGTTTTTAAGAAATTTATTAAACTCCACTTTGTCAAAAGAATAAATATATTTTAATTCAATAAGGCTTGATTTAAGATTTTTGTTAAAGAATTATGTATATACCATTTTATCTAGCTAGCATGATTTACTTATTAATATTAATGGTATATTAATACGCCAATAGATATTTTTATTTTGAGCTGAAAAATAACCACAGATAGCTTGGAGTTTGACTAAAATAAGTACAGTTTTATTCAAATTCAGCTTTTTCTATCATTGATTAGATAGAAATATTTGTATCTACCCAGTTACCACTCCATTTGGGCGGAAATCTGTCAAACATCGGTATATAAGCTAATAGCTAGAGAATAACATGACAATAAACTACCTTCTAATATAAAAATATTCAATACAATAATCCATCTAATTCCATTGTCTACAGTTTTCTTCAACAGGTTTAAAACCTATAACCAATAACATTAGACAAGTAAAATAAGCTTAAATTAGGAAATAATTTAAAATTTCTAAATTTGTACAAATTTATGATCTTGATTTTCTCACAGTTTTGATATTAAGGGTACATTAATCACGCTAGAGTATTTATCAGATATTAATAGTACAGCCTATTTGTTTATGTTGACAAATCCAGATTCTTTTTTTAATAAGTTTATACAGCTAAACTTTTATTTTTTACTCGCTTAAAGCTGAATAATATAAGTTTGCTAATGTCCAATAATCATTATAATAAAAATATTTAAATATGCTATTATTGCAGTAGCTAGTAATTATTAATAATTAAGTACTAGAATAAAAAAGTACCTATTAGCATTATAGATTGGCTTTTATATTCAAATTTAAGTGTTGATTCATGTCGTTAGTTTCAAAGATATACTTCAAAGAGTGCTATATTTATAAATAAAATGCCAAGACGAGCAGCTTTATTACAGTAAAAATACTTTACAGTTAATATAAAGTGTATTTATATCATACTTGCATCATTCTAAAGCTATAAAATACCAAAAGATATTTCACGCTTGAACTTAAAACCCCAGTTTACTGTATTAGAGCCATTTTTCATTTTATTAAGTTTGGATAAAATATCGTGTAACTGTAAGGTCCACAAAATTGTATTAATCTAACTGGAAAAAAGAATTTTAATAATTTATAATGTAGTACAAGGATAATCTGATAATTATTAGTTTTTTAGTATATAAGGACTGATGGCTTTAACTATTTTCTACAGTACTCATAAATTTAACTAAATGCAAGATAATAAGCTTAAGAGTGAAGAGCTGCCACCTAACTACGATAATGAAAAAGGTGCAGTCTCTAATAATGAAGATAATGTATCAGAGGCTAATATTGTGCTAAAAATGGCTCAAATTCGTAGCAATCTCGATAATTGGACTATTTACTTAGGTGTACTCATCTTAGGTCTTACGGTTGCCATTTGCTCTGGTGCCACTTACCAACTCACCTGGTCTATTAGATCAAATTTCGCTGCTTTCGATATCGGTCCAGTTGTAGAAGTAATAAGTGGACTTTTAGGTATTCTCTTTGTGCCACTTTTCGCTGCCCTCTCAGATGTTTACGGTCGTGGTTTAATCCTTAGTTTGACTCTCATTCTTAGTGTTATTGGCTTATTCGTTACTGGAACTGCCCCTGGTTTTGGCGCTTATAGTGCTGGTACTATTATCTCAGGATTAGGTGAAACTGGCCGTGCTCTTCTATTCCCCATTATTTTAGCCGATTTTCTCACCCCAAGAAACCGTGGTTTTGGTTTCACTTTAAACTGGCTTCCAAGTGCAATTTCTCTTGGTGCTTCCCTTCCTGTAATTGCCGCTGCTAAAGAAGGTGAAAAATGGCGTTGGATTTATAATGGTCAAGGTATAATGACCATTGTCACTGGTATTCCCATTTTATTTGGTTTGTTCAGCTTACAAATGAAAGCTAAACGTTTGTTACCCCAATTTAACTATGAAGCTTCATCTCTTCTTAAGGTTGATTGGATTGGTATCATTTTATTGACAGCCGGATTCAGCTGCATTCTTATTCCCTTCAGTTTGGTTGTTCGTGAGACTGATGGTTGGGCTGCACCTGCTACTTTTGTACCTATTATCTTCGGTGTTTTGATCCTTGCTGCATTTATATTTTGGGAGGTAAAGTATGCCAGCCACCCTCTATTCTCTCGTAAACTTTTGAGAAATAGAGCCGCTATGGTAATGATTTTTGTTCGTGCTTTTATCATGTTTGATTCAAACTTTACTTGGACTTATATGACTTCATATTTGGGATTGACTCGTGAAATTGATGAAGATCGTGTTGCCGAAATCTACTTAGGATTCCGTGTTACATGGTATATTGCTGGTTTCATTTGCGCTTTTGTTATCAAGAAATTCAACTACATTAGGACTATCGTCTGGACATCTTTAGTAATCAATGCTGTAGGTATGGGCCTCGCTCTTGCATCTCGCCATCCTCACAGCGCAGAGTGGTTCGTAGTTTTTGGTGAAGCCGTAATTGGTCTTGGTTCTGGCTTTGCCGCATGTGCTGGTTTAGTAGTACTTCAATCTACTGTTGATTTCACTGAAATTGCCAATGTTTCTGCTGTAGATAGTCTTGTAACAAATGTTTTCAGCACTGTTGCTCTTTCAATTACCAACGCTCTCTGGAACTCTCGTACTTGGGTTCACTTAATGAACCACTTGCCTGAAAAATATCATGAATTCATTCCTACTCTCCTCGCTAAAAATAATTATGCCGAACTTATCCCCGAAGAATTCAAAGAAAACTGGATTGCTGCCCTTGGAGACTCACAATGGCTTATGTGTACTATTGGTACTGTACTAGCTTGTATCTGCTTCGGATTTTCTCTCCTCCTTCCATCAGTTGATTTAGACAAGTGTCAAGAGAACGCACAAGCTCAAGAATCAGCCATCACACAGGTTCCTAACCACTAGCAAAAATAGAGCTTTATTTATTATTTTTTATGTTTATATAATTTTTTAAAAAGTTTTTTATTGAATAAAACACAAATAATTCTAATATTATAAATTATTTCATATTATTAACTTTTGTATATATATTAAAAATCTGAAAAAATATTGTAGTTTTTAAATACTATTTTCAGATGCTTTAAATGTAAAAATACTTTACTTTTTGTATTGATTAATATTTAAAGCTTCATGTTACACTCAATACAAGCACAAATGGACATGCTACATTAATAATGATTGGAACATAAGCCCCACCTGACAAACTAGCAAAGAAAAATTTGATGTATTCATTAACTCCCGATAAAAGTCTAAGATTCTCAATCAAAACTCAGTCGCTATTATGGCTTAATATATTTGGAAATGTAACTTAATAAATTCACTCGATTAAAATTTTTTTTTCATTTCCTCACAAAATATTTTCATCTGATAAAAATGTAAACCTAACTCAACAATTACTAGGTTGATTAGATCTGATAATCTCATTAAACTAAATTAATTCGTTTTTAATAAATTTAAAACTTGCTGAAGCTCTATAAAATATGATAAGAGAGATTCTGGTTAAAAAGAGGAAAATTTGTCCTAAATTTATTATAGGTTAAATCTACAATATTTTTGTTTTTGATACGTTTAAATCGTCTAAAGAATCTCTTTTAAACAAGCGCTATAAATACTAATAACTTGCTTATACTACAGTTAAAATTTTGAACTGAGATCATACAAAACCGAATTAAATTAACCAGAACTGCTCATATGAAAAACTGATATATTGATTTGTTAAATGAAAAATAGTTAATAGAATTATATATAAATTTTGAGCTATTACTTAACAAACTTTTCAATTTTCAAAATTTATATTATATTTTCTACTATAGAGTTAAATTGTTCGATTAAGAAAAAGCCATATAACAACTACTATAATTTCCAAATAGCCTAATAATCTTAGCAACTACTTATATGAGAGATTCTGGTTAAATTGGGGAAATTTTGATCAAATTTTTTTATTTGGCAAATATATAATATTTTTATTATTACATGACTAAGGTGTATTTAATAACCTCTTTTATTAGTTGAATTTTATAGTACAGTGTTCTAATATGATATTACCAGCTTTTTTCTTTTATTCAATAGCAATATATGATAGTAACTCGCTTATATTAAAATTAAAATTTTGAACAGAGCTCATACAAAATTTCCTCGATTTAACCAGAATCTCTCATATACTGGGAGGAAATAAATAATTTTATACTCTAAATTATTTAAATTGAAATTTTAGTAATCTAATATATTTTTATTATAAAAGACTTAATCATTGCTGATAGTTAATAATATATAAGTAAATTAATATCTGAAATTTAAAGTTAAACATATTTAGTTAAATTGAAAAGATAAAACTATGAATATATAAAAGTGTCTTAGTTTAAATAACAGTAGATATAAAGAATACATCGTTTAAAATAACTTATGTAATAGCACTTCAATGAAAGTTCACACTGTTAAATTTATTATAAAGACGGCTTATAAATAGTTGGATAAATGTTGAATTCTAATAAATTAATTTAGTAGATTGATTTTTAAGTTAGCATTCTATTTACTGTCTATTTAGCAAAATCAGCTATTGGAGCAAGTTCAAACATAGGTGTAGTAATAGTCAACTTAGATGGTAAACAAAATATTAATTCTAAATATTATAGCGTAGTAGTATTGAAACAATCACCTATTAGCTACTTTTTTACAATTTAATAAGTATTCATATATAAACAATCAATTTTATTTACTTGATTTGATAAATCTATAACTTTTAAATACATATCACTAATATTTGATAGATGTTTTATTTAATCGTTCTTATACTACGCACTTGTACATTTATTATTTATGTTTAGCACTTTTACTTAGTAAGAAATTGCTTATATAAATGGTCAATGTTCATTTAATTACTAACTACTCAACTAAAATTAACTCTTCTAATAAATTATTTATCTACTACCTGCTATTTCAATCTCACACAATATTCTAATTTATTCATATATAAATTTATTTAAATAATATATAATCATAAGAGAATCTCTATCAATTATTAAAATTATGCAAATAATTAATATAAAAACTTTTCAAGTATACTAATAGAACATAGTATTAATTAATTAATTTGAATTCTTTTTTGAAACTGAACAATTAGATTAAATGTTGTTATTAAATAATAGCAATAGTATAGTTTCTGTAAAAATACAAATAGC
>KQ964443.1:81671-95264 GCA_001566745.1 Conidiobolus coronatus NRRL 28638
ATTAGTAATAATTTTTTCCTGTGTTTTAAATTAATTAATTTAAAAAAACTTTGAAGTTTATATATATTTAGCTATTAAATGAAGATAACGTGTAATAATAATAATTATCTAAACTATCATTTATTAAATTAATATAATAGTCAATAGCAAATAAAATTATAATCCCATAAACATAAATTAATTTATTACCAATATTTAAAAAGTTAAAGTCGAGTCCCTAATTTTTTAACATTTAAATTAATTTCAAAAAATAATAGAAAATAAAAATAATGAACTCGCTAATATCATCAACATCTGAACTTAACATAAACTCTAACAACGCCCCACCAAAAACCCAAACCCTTTTAGTCCCACCCTTAAACTTTGCTATGGTAAATCCCGGTGTTTATAGAGCAGGCCACCCCATCAAAAAGAACTTCAAATTCCTAAAAAAATTACAATTAAAGTCGATAATTTACCTCTGTCCAGATGATTACACCCCTGAAATGATAGAATTTTGTGAAGAGAATAATATTAAAGTTTTTCAGTACTTTATTAAAGGGAATAAGGTAAGTTAATAAATAACATGCTTCTTGTTGGATTGTTATTAATTTATTTGAATAGGAACCATTTCAAGAAATTGATCAAAGTATTATTAGTGATGCTTTAGTACAATTACTAGGTAATTATGAAAACTTTTATTATTATACATATTGGCTTAACTAGCATTATATTAGATGTTAGAAATCACCCAACCTTAGTCCACTGCATGAAAGGAAAAGTAATCACACCACATATCAACAAACTATAATATCGCATACTAACACAATATTTATAGGCAAGAGTAGGATGTTTAGTTGGATGTTTAAGAAAATTACAAAAATGGTCCCTAACGTGCATATTTGATGAGTTTTCTAGATTTTCTGGAGCTAAGGTTAAAGTAGCAGATCAAGAGGTAATTGTTATTATTTTTATATTGACTGAATTCTAATTTGAATTTTAGTTTATAGAATTGTTTAGTCATCCAGTTCCGTATAATAATAGATTTAAACCTATGTGGTTTTTACAGTAATATAATTTACTATTATTATCATGCGATTTTGATTTTATATTATTATAATTTATAATTAATATATACATTTCTATGTTTATTCAGCTAATCTATATAGATATATCTATAATAAATAAAGTATTTTTTACTAGATTAAGAATTTTATTAATACACTATCCCATAATACAAAATTAAATTTAACTAATAGCATATAATTTCCTCTCAAAAACTCTAATTTAATAAAATTAGCAAAAATGACAACTCAAATATCCAAAACATATCTCAAAACTCTTAAAAAACTAATAACAAACAGGGAATTTCGTGCAAAATCCAATGAACTAGTAATCCCCATAAATTACTTTAAATCTCACTTAACGCCAAGCTCAATAGTAATACCTGAAAATACAAAATTTAATCAAATTGAGAATGAAAAGTTCAATGATATAAAAATATATAGCTTGAGTGAAAAAGCTATTAGTGAATTGCCAGCTGAGTATAGAAATACAGCTTTAGTTACTATAAAATTACCTAATAATGAAGAAGAAAATTCAAAACAAATTGTCAGCGAAAAAGACAAAAGAATATTAATCCTTGACAAACTATCCGACCCCAGTAACCTAGGAAAACTACTTCACGCTGCTTCATTACTAAATTGGGATAGAGTCCTAATCCTTCGCGGATCATGCTCACCACTAAACTTAGCAGTAATTAAATCAAGCTTTGGTACTTCCTTAAATTTTAACTATTGGTCTATGATAGACTATGAAGAATTGGATGAGATTGTAAATGCTAAAGGATTTGAATTAGTGCTGGCTGATATGCCTCCAAAAGAGATTAGCTTGGATAATATAAATAAGCCTGTTTTATTCGATAGAGTTAACAAATCACTTATTAATAATATTGATATAAAATTTGACAAATTAGCGCTTGTTCTTGGATCTGAACATCACGGTATAAGTCAAAATATCAATTCTACAATAGGTATTGGAATTCCTATTGACAATAAATTAAATAGTTTAAATGTAGCTTCAGCAGGGGCTATATTAATGGATTATTTGAATTCAGTTTAGTTTAAGTAGCCATTGTTAAATAAATAGCGTAAACTTTGTAGAATAACTAAACTTTCTTTTTCTATGTCGTTAGCATGTAACTAAAAATATTGTTAGTATTTAATAATTGTATTTGCAAATTAATGAATTACCAAGTTAATTAAGTCTTTTCTTTTATACTGAGAGGGCATTGGTTTATGATTTGGTTTGTTTGGCTTATTTTGTTTGTCACTCTAATTAATTAGTTAGCTTTGTAAGGTAATGGTAATTAGATAAATTACTTTAATGTGCAAATATGGGCACCTTTGACCCTTGAAACAGCGTTGACCAGAAGAGTAAAATTTACAAACTGGTGTACTATCAGTTTCAGCTACTTCACTTGGATTTGGTTGCTGATTGTTAACTACTGGAGCTGAAGGTTGGAAAGTTTGTTGAGAAGTTTGGAATTCGGGAGCTTCATCAATATCTTCTGTTTCGTCTTCATTATTATTATTATCTAATTTATCTACTTCATTTTCTATATTATTTACATCTTCATTATTACTGGTTGAATCGTTAATTATATTTGTTTTTTGGTTATCACTATCCTTTATATTTTCTTTTTCTTTTTCAGTTGAAGTAATTTTACTTGCGTCTTTCTCACTTATGTTTGAGTTTATAGCATTTTGCTTAGGCTTGTCATCTTCAGCATCGCTCTCTTCTTCCTCACTCGATGAGCCATAGTCTTGAATCAACCCCAACGGATTCTTAACCTTTTCATCTTCCTACAATAACAATAAATACAAAGTAAACGATATATTAAATAGGGGGTAATTACCTCATTATTAACTTTTCCAGGGAAGTTCTTCTTACGATCTGCTATCCACTTGGCAATATCTTCAGGAGTATCTAATTTTATTCTGCTTAGATATTTGGAGCGGATTTCATCGGCATCTTCCTCGCGAGGTCTTTTGTGGTTTCTATTATTATTATGGTGCCCTCCTCGGTTGAAGTGACCGCCTCTACCCCGACCTCTTCCGCGACCTCCTCCTCTTGACCTTAGAATTAAAGTGGTTAGTTAAGTTTAATAGAATTTTTGCATAATATTATAAATACCTATTATTGTTATTATTTTGTCTCTCGTTATTATTCTAAAAAATTATTAACAAAAAGCTCTGAATAAATTTTTTTAATAATTACGTTATTTGGTTCTAATTGATTTTTATTTTGTTCTTCTTTATGTTGATTTAATAGCTTGGCGAATGGATCGTCATTATTATTATTATTTGAGCTCATTTCTATATTTTTTATCTATTATTAAGGGTCTAAAATGCATTTTTTTTAGATTTTTAAGTACATTTAATTAATTTTAAATTTTATGGGATTAATATAATATTTTGATTTTTTAGAAAAAAATAAAGGGATAACGGGTTTATATTAATATATTTATAGCTAATAAATTAATTTAAATTTATATAGGCGTAATACCAATATTTAAATATAATAAGTATTAAATATGCAACTATTAAGCTTTAATTCACTAAATATCATTATATTTCGATTTAAGTTGTATTTCTCATGAGCTAATCCAAATTAATAAAACTCTCCACCTCCCTGCTTGTAGCCACTCCGACGATACCCCTCCCCCTAATTTAATAAAAAAATAGACTAGTTTTAGTACTAATAACAAAAAAATCTAGACGCACTTAATTATACGATGAGTTATACTGTATTAATTATGATAACAACATCAGCTCATATAAACTTGTAAGTTAATTCTAAAACCTTATTAGCACCCAAGTGTTAAGGTTTCAAACTATTAACTTCATTTGTAAAGTTAAACATCAACCGTTGTTAACTTGTGAAACAATTAACTTCTAAGTATGTCATTCAGTTGTTTTATTCTATCCGATATTTTAATAATCTTATCAATCTAACAAGTAGTGTGATGTAACTGACTATTATAAGGAGGCATTTAATTAATTAATATATTATTGTTATTATTAATATTTATCCAAGTTATAATATTAATTAGAGTGCTAGTTAATTTTTAAGGAAATTTTTTAACATCTTTACCAATGTTGTGTAATTATTGTTATTATTTAGCTTTAGATCAAAACTTAACATCCATTAAACAACATCCACCACTCAACAGCATTAAACCTCGTTTACTTGCCCATTTTTTGCAATTCAAACCCAAACTTTACCAAGCTTTTTTAATTATTATCCTCATTTTATGAATAAAATTGTGTGACTTTTTGAAAGGAAGTCATTTTTTAATTATTGGATGTAGGATGATTACAATAAATTACTTATAACTAATTTTTATACGCAGCACCTAATAGTAAATATAATAAATAAAATATTATTATAAGCAAAGGAGTGAGATAGTCTGTATAAAGTTAAATGAGCTAAATTCGGATATTATTTGCAATAGCAGTTGTAATGGTTATTGTTATTGTAATACAAATACCACTTTTATATTCTCTTAACTCAAACACAAAAGCGATTTTCCAGATTTTAAGAAAATTAAACCCTAAAATTAATATTAATTGGCCATTCGATAGGTACACGTGACCCGTTTTTATGTTTATACTCAACAAAAATACTTAAATTAACTCTTATACTCTACTGAATGAATAATAATTATTAAAAAGCTTAAAAGATTAAATAATATTAAGTTAATAATTTAAATAATTTTTTTTCTTTATCTCAGAATTATACTCTGTTTTTTTGTTAATAAACATCACCACTTTTCTTTTTTCTAGCTTGATAATAAATAAATAATAATTAAAAAATGAATTCGCCTTTATTTAACGAAACCGTTAGCTTTGGAGTTTCAAGCCAAAGTGATAGCCTAATGGAAGTGAATAACCCTTGGTACGCTAGCGACAACAGTACTCAAATTCATCCAGCTACAATTCTAAGTAATAACTATGTTATTGATATATGCCGTATAATCTAACTTTAATTAGATGATACAAAAGTACCTCAATGTTTTGAAACTTACTTCAAGCTAACAAAGCCAAATTCTGGTGACCAAATAACGGTAGCTAGCTTATCTCATATTATTAGGTCTAGTGGTTTACCTGTCAATGTTTCTGATCAAGTAAATTATCTGATTTATTATCTTATAAAATGTTAATTAAAGGTTTTTAGATTTTATATTCTGTGTTGGGGATGAACCAAACACATATCTCTAAGACTGAGTTCTTTGTTATTTTAGGGCTAATTGCTTTAGCTCAAAAGAATATGGGTAACTAAAATTATCCTTTAGCTAGATAATTTACTAATGAATAACAATAATAATAGACGTTAGTTTGGAAAATTTATTTAATCGTAGACATGGTAAATAATATATTTTAAAAAAACATATAGTATAAACTAAATTATAAAAACTTAGATTTACCAGAGCCTCATTTAACAGGTCTCGATCAAATAGATTTCACAGGGTTAAATTTCCCCAAGCAAAATACTAACCCTAATCCCGGAAGTGGTCCAAACGACGCTTTTCCCTCCGACCCTTGGAGAAACTCAACCTTTAACTCTGTTAAGTCAAAAAAAGCCCCCAGTACTTTTAACTCTATTAGCAAAAAGGGTGGAACTAGTACACTTCCAAGAACCCTTGATTTACCCTTACCTGCTATTGATGATGATGAAATAGAGGTCACTGTTGCTCCTGAAATGGGTGGTACTTTTTTCAAATTTATTAACTATCAATTGGTGTCAAAAGTAAATAACTTAATATACGCGAAACTTCCAATCTAACTCATTTTCTAGGTCAGAGAGTGCACAGTACTCCGTAGATATAGCGACTTCTACTGGTTAGACGAAGTCTTAACCAAGCGTTATCAATTTAGAATGATTCCAGAATTACCACCTAAAAAATTTGCCGGTAATAGTCAGTTCCAAAAGGATAGACTAATGGGCTTGAGCCGCTATGTTAACTTATTGGCCATTCACCCTACTTTAAAGGAGGATAGTTTAGTAAATGCTTTCCTAACAGAGCCAATGGTAATTAAGCTACCTTATTTTTGCATAGTTATATTAATCTTTAATATTATGATAGGAAATGGCACAATATAAGAGAGAGAATAAAGTTCATACTTTTGAAGAAGTTGAATTTTCTAGTTTTACAAGTGAAATGATGGATTTAATTCCTCACAATTTAAATGAAAGAGTAGTAAAAGCTAGGGAAAATATTAGTCAATCTATTAGTCAATATGAGAGGATTTGTGATACTTTTGCCAGATTAGCTAGTAGACAAACAGGTTTGTTTTATAATTATACTTATGGAGTTAGTTATTAATAATTTTATTTAGGTGCAGGAAAAGATTTGCTCATGTATAGTCAGTGCTTAGAGTAATTATACAACTTCTAATACTATACAAAGATTTTAATTCTTACATCGTTTTTAGAACTCTTTCTCAGTTTGAAAATTGGTGCCATAACGAGGATTGTAAACCTTGTCCTCAACTAGTTACTCAATATCAAGATATTGCAACTTATTTGGAAAGGATATCAGCTGCAAATATTCAAAAAGTAATAATATTCTAATATATAATTATATAAATATTAATTATTTTATAGAGCTCTGAAAAAGATTCCAATATATTAGAGAGTTTTAAGAGACACTTAACAATGGCTAACTCCCTCAGAGTAAGTTTATTACTAAACGTGTGATAGCTTATAATTAATTGCAAATTTTTAGAATTTAATTAATAGATTCGATCAAACTAGTGAAGAAGATCAAATTGAAACCCTTCAAAAATTAGTTGATGAGTTAACTTCTAAAATAGACTTATTACAGAGTAAATCGGGTGACCCTTCTGAAATCGACTTATTAAACAAAGATCTTCAAAATGTAAGTTAATTAATTGATCAATTCATACTGTTTATTAACTTTAATTTAGAATGAAAAAACTCTCAATAACTTGGTTAAAAAGTCTCAATTTAAAAAATTCTCAATTCAAAAAGAATTAGAATTTTATCATAAGCGCCAATTATTAACCTCTAATATTTATCAAAACTTTGTTGAAAATGAATTAGAATTTGCTAATTTAACTGCTAGATTATATCAACAATTATCCGGTTTAGTAGAAACTTTACCAACTAATGCTAATGAATTGGCTAACATGAGTAATGATGACTCCGGGCTTGGTGGTAATGAATTTGGTTTATAAGGGAAATTTAAATCGTTCTCTTTTCAGCTGCATACCATATTATTATTATGTTATATATATCAATCTTATTTGTTATCCTATAATTAAATTCTATCATTTTTTTCTCCAAATTTTAATTAATTTACTACTATAATATTAATGTAACTACATATAATCTATAGTATGTATGTTAACCTATAAATATGTTTTCTATCTTGTTAATAAACTCTACTCTCCTTTAAACAATATTATCATTAATTTATTACTATTAATTAATATAAATTATTATGAATAATTATTTATTATTAAGCTTGACCCTTTTGTTGTTGATCTTGGAAAACTTGATTTTGTAACTTAATAATCTAATAGCATAATATTAATAATGTTATATATTAATTTGTATAAAAATATTTTACCTTAACTTTCTTTTCTTCTTGAACTTTTGATAATTCTGTTAATTTAAGCTCAACTCTAATACTAAAAAAGAGTATTAATTATTAATACGTGCGATAAAAGTAGAGTAAAGGTTTACATTTCAGATTGAATAAAATCAATACGTTTATCTACATTAGTCTTAGCTTCATTCATATCTTGTTCAATTAAACCAGGTCCAATTAATTTGTAAATTTTATTATCTTCATTTAATACGCTGAATTCCTAAATTAAATTAATATTTGCATATATTATTTAATATAAGCCTATTACCTTTTTAACAGCTTCATTTTCCTTTAATTGAGCTTCTAATTGATTTCTATTTTGTACAATTTTTGAAAATTCTGTAATAAATAGCATAAATTAGTTAATGTTATGGAGTATATAAGTTATATTTACCATTTTGTAAATTTTGAAATTCTTTAGTTTGTACTTCTAATTCTTTCTTAACTTCTACTAATGACATAATTAATTGAAAATAATTATTTTATATGTGAATAATCGATATTTTTTTGTTATAGGGAAAATTAAAATTTATAGGTAATATTACAAGAGATTTGCTATTATGGGATACAGCTCATTGATAGCAATTGAATTTGTTTTTTTAGTAAAGTTTTATTCATAATGATGAATTTAAATTTGTTTGCTATAGTTCTAACACAATAATTTTTAACTTACTCAGTGCTATAGCTGTTTGAAATACCTCAAGTATTAAATTATTTGCTATTTCAATAATATCTAGCTATACTATTCAAAGTTAATATATAATGCCCTCATAATTAATTATTAAGTTTGGTTCTCTTGAATAGTGCAAGTTATTACTAATATTTTAAAAAGTATAAAAACTCAAATAGATATATTGATAGAGATAAATGATACTATTTTTGTATATTTAAACTAGTTATAAAAGAAGTTAGGAGTTATTAATAGGGCGTTAATATTGGATTTTAGCAAATATTAAAGTAAACTGATTTCAGCCCTTATACTTGGTCTATTATTATTAAATCAAATATTAGTAATATATAGCTTGCTAACGAGGCAGCTAATAGTTAAATATTAAAGAATTTTAATAGTATATAAAAATTAAATTACTGTTAAATTAGCAAATTTAGTTCATAAAGCTATTCGTCATAGCCTTTATGATATCCTGATTTACACCCTAAAGCACTTCTGTCTTCTTCGCCACAGCAGTCCCAAAACTCGCACTTCCAAGTTTTTAAGTCCTTCATAAGTTGGTCATTTAATTCAAAAGCGTAATGGTCACTTGGGTGGGGTCTACAAACAAAGCTCAAAGGATGATAACTGCAGCTAGTTGACTGATTTTCAGTTGGATTAAACTTTTTTGAACATATTTTACAAGTTATTAAGCTCATATTTTAGATAAAAGTATATATTATATTTCTTTGTTAAGTGGAAGAGAATTTACATTTAAAGAAGAAAAAACAAAATGTAATATTTTAACAAAAACCAGTCATAAATTATGTTAATAAAATATTTATCCCATAATGAAAATCTCGCTAATTTTAATTATATTCGAGCTTATTCGCATGCTTACAAATAATAGTTTTTGATTAAAAATAATTGTTATAAATAGGAGAGAGAAATGAGAAGGAATTTAGAAAGTTTAAATGAAAATGAAGTAATAATTAATACTAATAAGAAGGCTAAAGTTAGTACAAATTATTATATATATACTATAAATTAATTCTGCTGTTTGTAGACTGAGTTAGATACTAGATTATGGACTGAAAAGTATAAGCCTGGAAAAATAGTAAATATAATATCTATTATATAGTATACATTTATTTATCTATTTATTTAGAGCGAATTAGCTATTCATAGTTTAAAAATTAGATTTTTAAATGAATGGTTCACTAGTCTAAAAACTCACTATTACGTAAGAATAATATTGCTGTAGTATTATTAATAAGTTAATATTATCTCTCTCTCTTTTTAGGATAAATCCTATTCAAAGCGTATATTAATAATTTACGGACCTTCGGGTACTTGTAAGTCAACTTCAATTCAACTATTTATAAAAGAGTTTGGGTTTATTGGAGAAGAGTGGAAACCTCCTATCTTATTGCAACAGCCTAAGCAAAGAGCTCATAATCCTCATTTAACTCAGCAACCTCAATTTACTGAAAATTTTGCTAAACACTCTGAAATCCAACATTTTGAAAATTTTTTAAAAACTAACTTAAATTACAGTATACAAAAGGGAGGAGGGGATAAAGCTAAAAAGGTGATTGTGCTCGATGATTTGCCAAATTTGAATCACGATACAATATTAACAAAGTTAAATAATATACTAAAAAGTATATGCAACTCCAATTACTTAGTTCCTATAGTAATTTGCTTTAATGAAAATCAAAACCAATCCTTAAGAAAAACCTTTAATACCCAGTTATTAGCTAATGCTAAAGTTTCCCTGCTAAAGCTGAATAAAGTAGCCCCTACGCTACTTATAAAATCTCTTAAAAGGGTACTGGAACTGGAATTTGGATTGATTCAGAGGAAAAATACCACTTTGCATGATTTAATAACAAAGCTGGTAAAGACGGAGATTGGAGACTTGAGAAGCTTATTAAATAGCTTTCAGTTTTATTCTCTAAATTGGGAGAATGTAGATTTTGGATCTCTATTCGAAAAGTAATTTGTTAAAATATATAAAAGTATATTATTAATTTTGATTTATAGGGATCCTTCTATAGAATTTTTTAGAACTTTAGGGAAAGTATTTTATGCTCAAAGTAATTTACAAATAATAATTTATTTTTACCATTACTAATTTTGAACTATAGGAATTTCTTCAGAGTCATCTGATAAGCCAACTTGGAGAAATCATCCCAATGTAAGAAAATAATTTTAACAAACTATTGTATGAACTAATGCATTATTATAGGATATTATAAAAACAATGCAAGTTAACGATACTACTTTAACTCATTATTTGTTCCAAAATTACCCTTTATTTTGCGATGATGATATTGATCAAGTAGTAGAATTAAGTGAAGTTTATAGTGATTATGATACCCTAGATGACTCTTATTCTTACAACCAAGTAATATCATTAATAATTGTTATTTCTATTAACTCTAATTAATCTATAGGAAATGCAAGATATTAAACAAAACTTTACACTAATACAAATTTGGTCAACAATGGAAAAGTTGATTAATAATAATACGAATAATAACAGGGAATCTTCAAACTATCAAAAAATTTCTAAACCAAATTATTTTAGCGAGTATAGTCAATTAAGAAAGAATTTAGAGCAGTTGAATTACTTTAAGTTTAATTTGATTAAGTATAGATTTTTAAAGCTTAATGGTAACTACTAGTACGAAATTATTGTTGGTATTTATTAATGTTGATTATAGGATTAGTATTGAGCGACCAGGATCTAATAAGACTTTATTTACCTTACTTTTACCATATTGGATTAAATGGATTCTCTAAAATTCCAAGTGGTAATAACTGAACACTCTGCTTAGTAATCCATATTAATTAACTATTAATTTTTAGATTGCAAATACTACATCCAAAAAATGAATAACTATAACTATCATAACTATATTCACATAGATCCTTTAAAAGAGGACGAAATAATTAATCAATACCACAATATGGCCCATGACTCTCCTATTGTAGACTTTAAGGAATTAAATGAAGTATTCGGATTAGATAAGTTATTCACTAGCGATGGTGGCGAAAATGGAGAAGATTTAAATGATCCAATTGAAGATTAATAAATTGATCCCATAAATAGCAATTAACTAGTAATTGTGTATTAATTCAATAAAATTAGCTTGATTAATTTATAAAACACTAACATAATCTATAATAATTATATCATAATGAGCAACACTAATGAGAATAAGGAACCTACAAGCCCTAAAAAATCTAGTTATTTTCCTAAAACAGCAGCTGACTTGCAAAGAATAGAATTAGAAAAGTTAATGAAAAACCCTGATAAACCTGTAAATATCCCAGTTTTAGATAGTGATGCAGATAAGAAAAAATTGTTCGAGGATACTGTAGATCCAAAGTATATTTCAGGTATTTGGAATGGTTGATTACATGTAATTAAGCTAACAATTATTATAGGTTCTAGCGCAGGTGCAGGAAGTGGTGATTTTCATGTCTATAGAGCTTCAAGAAGACGTGAATATGCTAGGCAAAATCTAATTGATGAAGAGAATGAATCTGTAAGTCAAATTAAATATTTGATTATTCAATGCTAACAAATTCGTGATAGGAAGCTAAGCAAAGAGAGTTTGAATTAAAAATTAAGGAGCAATTAGATTTAAAAGAGAAGAAAACTAGTAAAAACAGGGCAAAGCGTTTAAGGAGGAAGAATAATGATATTAAAAAGAGCAAACTTGAGAATGAATAAATTTAATTAAAATTATATTGTATTAACTTGTTAGTTTGAAAATTATTATGATTGTGCGTTTTAAATAAATAAATTAAGCTATTTTAGTCGATATCTAGAGGGTAAAAGGGCAAGTTATTACCATTTGTTAAATTAGTACTTTTTCCTGAACTCGTTCCTATGCCCAAAGAATCGTAGGACCTGATAGATGCTGTTGAAGATGGATAAGACTGAAATGAAGGCGTATCTGAGTCAATCATCATCATAGTAGGAGAAGTATTGAATTGAGGCTTCATTTCAGGTGTTTGTCGCATGCTAAAGAAATCTTTTAGCTTTTCCAACTTTTTCCTATTTGTATCAAGCTGACTTTCTGCTATTTTACGAATACAAGCCTTTAAATCCCTACTCTTTAAATCTTCAAAAGTCTTTAAATCTTCCAATAATTTGGAATTCGTATTTTTGCAAATTTCTTTAGCTTTTAAAATTTCTCGATTTCCCCTCTCATCCTCTCTTTGAGCCTCGATTAGTTCTGGGGTAGGCTCAAATTCTGTTTCATCCATAATACTTAAAATTTTATCTTGGTTCTTATGGCATTCTTTAATTACTAAGTTTAGCTCTACTATTTTCCTTTGATTATTCAATATTGACTTTTTTATACTCAGTATTGTTAGCTTGTATTGTGTCAGTATTATTTTAAACTTTGGATAGCTTAATTCGCTGGATTGTATAGAGTTTAGGGAGTCTAGCAAAATACTAAATTTTTCTAAAAATTGGTTAAATTTTAGCAGCTCAAAGGGGGTTTTGCTCATATTCCCTAGTCTGAATTGGCTATGCAATGAAGATAAGCTTAATGCTCCAAGCTTTTCAAACCCTACTTCAATCCTATCATTACAATCTATTAGTTGCTCGAGACTATCAAGTATTAGATTATAGTAGTCATCTAAGTTTTGTAAGTAGATTTGACTATTCTCTACTTTTCCAAGGTTTAATTCCGGTAACTTTTGCAGATTTTGATAAGTATTAATTGGACTCGTTTTTAGTTGTGGAATTAGACCTCCGACTAGGTTGTTTAAGAAACTTGGACTTTGTTGCTGAGTTATTATAGGAGCTTCGGATTGTGTATTGCCTGAATCACACTAGCAAAAATATGTTTAGAATTACCTTGCATATATAAAATACTATTTGACTTACCTTTATATCGTAAAAAAACTCCTCTAAATGCTTATTCCCCTCCAAATATTCCAAGTTATAAACTAAGCCTAGAAACCTTTCAACCTTAAACTTTAATAGCTCCAAATAAGTTTTATTCCCCTCTCTTAGCTTTATCTTATCCAATTTCTGAAATAAAAAGGGTATTATTAAACTTTGACAAAGCTCTAAATCTCTAAATAAATTTATTATTTCTTTAAAGCTTTTTTCTAACCTAAGTTCCTCTTCGGTCTAAAAATTACTAGATTAGTGGGGGTTAAATATTAAACTTTAATTATACTTTTTTATTAGTTAAATCAATACTAAAAATTATTTCTTCTTCCTCACAGAGTTTAACCTGGGTTACGTGTTAAA
>KQ964443.1:124493-138658 GCA_001566745.1 Conidiobolus coronatus NRRL 28638
TTAAATAAATATAATAAAGTTATATAATAATTGAAATTAAAAATAAATAGTTTTATTAAGTTATATATTCAATTGTGTTAATATTTCTGAGTCTACAACTTTTGTAATAATACTAAAAATTATAAAATTAATTGCGAAAAATATTAGATATGCTTCTTTGGCGCAGTTGGCAGCGCGTGAGTCTCATAATCTCGAGGTCGTCGGTTCGAACCCGACAGGGAGCATATTTTATGTTTTTGGTCGATATAATATATTAAATTTTTCACACTGTACGTCATTTTAAATTTTACATTATTAATGCTTAATAATCTAAGCTGCAATTACATCTAACGAAGCCTCGCTTTATTTTAAACTAAGCTGGTATTTTATTAAAAGCTTCTTAATATTTTACACTTAATATACTACTATAACTTGCTTTTTAGATATGATTATGTAATAATCCCATAATAAATACCTTAAAATTAACTTTTATAAATTAAATTCCAACTGGGACTGTAATAAATAAACAAAAATTAAAAGCTAATAAGATGAACTCTAAGGATATTGGTTTTAAAACTTTTTTACACGAGAATAAAGTAGAAATAATTGAGAGTATTGAATCTCAATTTATTTATAAATATGATAAAGATTTGATAGATTCTTTGATGAAGGAGAAGCCTTGGAAGAAAGAGTAAATCTATTTACTTTAGTTATTATTATTTATTTAACAAATTATTTTTAGCCCTCACTATTTTCAAGCTGTTCACATTAGCGTTTTAGCTTTAATTAAAATGGTATTACTTATTACATATACACAGTTTATTCAGCTCTAATATTTTTTATTTAGTTAACACATGCTAAATCAGGTGGTAATATTGAAGTAATGGGCATTATGCAAGGAAAGGTGTATCCTAATATTATGGTTATTACAGATGTTTTTTCACTACCCGTAGAAGGAACTGAAACTAGAGTTAATGCCGCCAACGAAGCTAATGAATATATGATCGATTACTTGACAAGAATTAAAGAAGTTGGTAGATTAGAAAATGCCATTGGTTGGTATCACAGTCATCCAGGCTATGGCTGTTGGTTATCTGGTATCGATGTATCAACTCAAACTATGAATCAAACTTTCCAAGATCCTTTCCTAGCTATCGTAGTCGACCCTATTCGCACTTTATCTACTGGAAAAGTTGAGCTAGGCGCATTTAGAACTTTCCCCGAAAACTATACTCCTTCAGAATCCTTCAAATCAGAAGATACTAATATTCCTTTAAACAAGGTAGAAGATTTCGGTGTACACCACTCTAAATATTACCCTGTTAAGGTCAGCTATTTCAAGTCCCATTTAGATAACTATATTATCGATCAGCTCTGGAGTAAGTACTGGGTTGAAACGCTTACTAAATCCTCCCTATTCGTAAATAGACAATATCACACAAATCAGTTAGCTGATTTGGGTACAAAATTCCAAAGATTAGATTCCTATTCTTTGTTTAATGACTTTTCCAGATTTGATAGTAAGCCATCTAATGGAAAGGGCTCAAATTCTACACCTATTGATAAAGTAGCTCAATCAGCTAATTTAATTAATAATGAACTCTCACAAGGTTTGATGTCTCAAATGATTAAATCAACTCTCTTCCCACAAAAGGACTAGTTTTATAATTTTTCAAAGCTCTGCAGTCTTTGATTACCGTATGGTTTTTTATAATTTTACTCGTATTCTGCAATAAATAAATTGATTTTAAATTGTTATGTAGCTGGTATATAAGTTCACTATCTTTAATTTGTTTAAGTATTTAAATATACAATATCACAATATATCCATGATTGAATTTATTGCCTTGTGTTCATAGTTCAAAAAATCAACTTCAAATTACAAAAGTAACTATATAGATATTAACATATAATATTAGTTATTTAAATTCAATATGATAACATGAGATACACAACTCTTATATGCGAAGATATACATACATTTTGGCTATATTTACTATCTACTAAATTGAAAGTTTATCATTTATAACAAATATATAATATATTCTGTTAAACTATTTAGATTTGTAAGCATATCAATTTTTAGTAAATATACTTAAGCTGATAATGATTTATATAATTAAAGCATTATAATTTAATTTATTGGAGCTATTCATATATAAGAATATGACATAGTCAGCTTATCGAAGCTTGAGATGATATAGCTATTTATCTTTATTAAACTTGCTTTGATATTAAATTTAATTCTGTGTTGAATGAAGAATAATTCGAAAAATATTTACAAAAATATAGTTTAGTAAAATATATGTATGATAAAAATATTGAGATTTTATTAGTTTAAAAGAATAATGTATGTACACTTATATGGAATAAAATGATTAAGACTAGCGATTGAGATGATGAATGAGAATTGTGTATTAATTGGAAGCAGGCTGTGCGTCCTGTTTGATTCTCTTTTTGACTTTGGACATGATAGATTCTGGGTTGATAGTGAAGTTTGGCTTTGTAGGTGTATTCCTGGAGAACTCGGCAATAGAGTCGCGAGAAAGGGTTGAGGATGAAGCTGCAGGTGTTTTGGATTTGGATCTGCGCCATCCTTGAACATCAATAAGAGCTTGCATACAACCCCATTCCATAATCTTCTTCTCAAGCCATACAAGAGATACTGGTTTAGTCAAGAAATCGTTACATCCAGCGGCTAAGGCTTCAGTTCTGTCAGCTCTGAGAGAAGAAGCAGTTAGTGCTACAATAATGACAGGTGACTGTAAAGGAGTTGGAGGAGTTCCAGGCGATGGAAGAGGATCAGTAAGAGCACCTGTCAAAGATTGTTGAGTAGGCGATTCAGATGGGAAGCACCCAATTTTTCTAGTCTTTTCAATCCTACGAATTTCTTTAGTAGCTTCTATACCGCTCATAACTGGAAGCTGAATATCCATCAGAACTAGATGGAAACTACCATCTTTCCACTTTTGCAAAGCTTCTCTACCATCGTTAGCTACAGAATAGCTAATATTTCGTTTTCTCATAAATGTTGCAAGAATAGTTTGATTAATTGGATTATCTTCTACAATTAGAACATTAATAGGCAAGTATTGAACTTGGGGGAAGTAAGATTCGTTGGGAGAAACCTTTGGTCTTAAACCAGAAAGCGATTTACCCAATTTTGCTTTAGCAAGAGCGCTTGTTTTTGTTTTTCCAGTCTTAGATAGCGTGCGGACAAGTGGCTTGGGAGGCTGAGGCATAACAGGCTCCATTTTATCAGATGTATGGTTTGATAATGGACTCTTACCATTGTGGGCTGTTGGGTTACCAGGTGATTTGGGGAAATGCTGAGGTGCTTCTTTGTGTGGAGAACTTTGAGGGGATCTCAAATAAGTTCTTTGCATGGTATTATTAGGAGCTGCAGATGGTGAGACTCTAGGGCGGTGAGTGATACGAGGAGAGAGTATCTGAGAGCCTGAAGTAGAGTTGGTAATAGGAGGGGAGAAATCCGTTGTTTTAATTGGCATGTTTGGTGTACTAGGAAGTGTATCAGGATCAATTAAGCGCTGAAGTCTACGAGTGGGACTTAAAGGATGTGCAGTATGAAGTGCAGAGAAATATTTGAAGAATCTTCGGAATCCAACAGGCTTCAAAACTAATGTTACTTTAGGGAAAGTTCCAGACTGTGCCTTCTGCAAAGCAGATTCTAAAAACTGTGTTGCGTCAAGATAATCTGAAGCAACCAAGAAATATATAACATCGCACTGAGGAATTCTTCTTGCGGAACCTGTCAATTGATGACGATTAAGCAAACAGTTGATAACCTGGCAGAAAGTGTTTAAATTATCATCTATCATAATAGCTGGGCGAAGTGGGGACGTGGCTTGCTCTCCAAGATTTCTTAGAGCACGAATAAAGTAAGTAGGATCAGACATATTAAATTTTTGCACTTTGCGCTCTAAAATAGAGCAGCATGTTTCCAAATAACGACTAAATTTAGATGTGGAACCTGAAACAATCCAAACTTGGTACTGTTTGAACATTCTAATAGTTGAAGCAAGCTCAGGAAGCTGATGGAAAGGTGTATGAAGATTTCCAGCGGAGTCCTCTGGTATACATAAGTTACTTGTGAAGTACAAAGTTCTCTTATCAGCAGTGCGGTGATTCGTAACCTTTGTATTAGTGATTTTTTGAAGAAAAGCTAGTGGTCTCATGATCCAATCCATAGAGTCGAGGATATCTGTTGTTGCTAGAGTAGTATAAGTGATGTGGAATACGAAAGGATAGCAAACTGAATTTGGTCTATCAGGATCATTTTGACGCTGGTTCAATGTTGGTAAACGAACACCAATTTCAATCGAAGAGTTGGGAACTGAGGAAACAATAGAAAATTTAACAGCCTAAATTAAAATGGTTATAAAACAGTATATAAAATTTAAAAAACCACTTACATCGCTAAGAATATGCAATAAATCGATTGCATCGCCATAAACTGGTAGATCACGGAAAGCAAAGTCAATATCATCAATGACTATATCGACATTTTCACGATTAGCAATAGGTCCTACCATATCACCAATCTTTTGTAATAATGACCCAAGTTGAAATTTGTTCGTGTTAACCGGAGCATAGTTTTTACATCTAAAACTAGCGAAATAAGAGCTAACAAACTTTTCTATTGAAATTAATCTATGAGAGGATTCGTACATTGTGTTAAGGTTAGAGAAAAGGACCATCCCTGCAGTAGAAGGATGTACTGGTCCAATATGGATTTCATCTTCACTTTTTAAATTGAATTGTTTTAACAGGTCATGCATTATATTGATGGAATTTGTTAAATCGGTAGCAAGCGATTGGATATAAATAAAACTTAAGTCTCTTCTTGTGAGCAAAGCCCTCTCACTCTTGTTGATCTCTTGTTCTATACTATATCTTAAACGATTCAAAAAGCTTTCTCGATCAATTAGAACTAGATTGAAGAAAACAAATAGTGTAGCTATAAATAATAGACAATATTTACAGTTGGAAAGGGATAATTGATATAAATAAAGTTTTGGATGAGTGTAATGTAAATTGTAAGTGACTATATATTGTATAGCGCATACAATAAAAGTAGTTTGGAGAAATACTTGATAATCGCTATGTGTTGTGAATAAAGGTTTTCTAACCGATCGCTGACGTGACCAAAGGTACCACAGAAAGCTTAAAAACATTGAGCTTATCAAATAATAAATGTTTGAATAATCCATAAACCAAAACCCCCAAGAGGTTAAGTTACAGCTCAAAGCACAACCAATGCAGATAAAAGTAATTAAAGTTTGAACATTTGAGCTATGCCAACCCCCTTTAGTTTCTATTTCTAAAACGGCATTGACTCTATGTTTTAAATCGGGGAAATCGAAGTAATTTCCGTCGAAAAAAATCGAGTCGGAATTAGTTTGAAGTCCGTCCATAATATGAATTTGGTGAAATCAGCACCAAAAAAGTTAAAAAATATGTGAGTTAAAAAGAAAGATGCTAAATTTTATATTATTATAATACGGGAATTTGTAAATTATTAACCGATATGGTGAATGTATTTTAGCTATAATACATTAACAGTGTGTGAGCTGATTTTTATATAGTAATAGTAATAATTTAAAGCGATGAATAAAACCTAATTGAAGTTAATTACTATTATGTGTTTATCCTTTTAATATGGATCATATGGGATCATTTGGATGATTCTCAAATTGCCACATTAAGTAACAGTTCAAATTTTTTTGACTATTTTATTCAATAAGGCTTAATTAATGAACTTAGTCATCCATTAAATGGATTGAATAATTATAAAACATGATAAATAATAACTATTAATAATATCCAATTATTAGTAGAGTATCCAATATTAGCTCTATAATTTTCTATCACTCTACTTATATAAGCTAAATATTAAGGTTTAGCTAATAAATGATTCGATATTCAATAGCAGAGCAATGTGTGAAACGTGTATTAACCAAAAGAGTGTTTTTTTGTTATCAAACTTTTTCTATTTAACCAAACATCAAATGATCCTATTAGCTAGCTAGAATACTATAATTGGAATGTATTAAATTTTTATTAAATATAAAAAATTATAAATTCATCCATTTGCTCCTCTAGATAAGCCCAAAAGTTGATAATTAAGAATTAAAGGGATCATTAAGATAAGCTTAAGTAGATTTCAAATATTGTAAACTAAAATAAGCCATTAGCTATATAAATATTATAAACAGTGAGAACTGTAACTCAAACACCATGTTTGAATAGTAATTATTATTCCGATACATTGGTTTATTAATAACAATTGAGCTAACGCCAATTAAAAACTAAAAAATATTAACTTCAAGTTTATATTAATTAAAAACTATATAAAACTTTGTTATTTTACAAAATACACAATTCAATGTGATTTTTATTCTGATTTTAAGGTTTTCATTTTATAATTCATAGGTTATGAGCAACTTGTTTAAATTATATTAATCAATAACAATAAGGGTGCAGTAACCAATAAAAACGCGCTCAGGTAAATTGATTTAAATGAAATCATGTGACATTCCAAGTTTTGGCAAAAATGAGGATGGAAATAGGGAGGAGAAAAGTTCAAAAAGTATAGAAAGATATAAAAGTTAGTTTTATTGTAAGTAATATTTTTCAAGAGTATGATTCGAATAAATTAGCGTTTGAATAATTATACATTCAAGTATGAAGTTTGAGTGTGAGGAAGGGCTTAGCCAATCTAAAAAAGATTGAGCGTAGCCGCTTTTCGCCCCTTTTGAAAACCAGCTTGATGAAGTGTTGAGCTACGGCATAATATAAACATATTGATTGAATAGTTAGCGAATTGGAAGTTCGAGCTTGCAGTGTCTTAAGGCTAAATCTCTTAACGGAATATTAACACGATCCCCAGAGTGTAGTTGGATCACAATATATTCATACTTATTCTCAACAAAGGAGGCTTGGTATGTCTTTTTTTCTGGATCAGTCACAATTAAAGGCATACCTGGTGTTATTTCATGTCCAAAGTAGCTAAGAGTGCCTTTGGATACATATACATCTGGACCTACGTCGATAGAGTGACCAATATAAGGGGCCGGGGGCTTAAGGATTGGGTCTATGGGGCGCACAGGCTTAGAAAGGGGCATCGGTAAAGGTACGTGGATAGACTCAGGGAATACTAACCTAGGTGGTGGTATGTTATCGTTTATTGGAGGTAGCGATGGTAAAGAAGTAGTTACTACTGATTTTGGATTTTTACCATTTTGCATCAATTTAGCATTTCGAGCATCTAAAAAGAAATTAGAATTTAATGATAAAATTCGAAATACTAGCGCTAATTTTTATTTATAATACCTTGGATTTTCTTTATCTTCGTAATAGCTCGCTCATATTGTGTTTTCATTAAGTACAGGTTTTTAGTCCTGCGAGCTGAAAAATTCATAGCAGAGTACTGTAATAGTAAAAGGTTAGAAAAAGCTTAAAATAGAGTAGTAAATTGATATTACGTGGTATTGAGCGTTTGCTGAAGAGTAAGAATAGTGGATATCCTTTTCTAAGTGCCAGATCTTAAAAACTCGCTCTATACCTGCTTTCCGTATGACGCGTCTACTTTTAGCATAAGCAAACTGAGACTCTTCAATATAGTCTGGACACTTTCCTCTATTTATCATCTCGTTTTCTGCTTCAATACACAGCACTTTAGCTTGGTAAAATCTAAACAAACCCATTGTAAGTCAAATTTGATTCTTGTAAGAAAAGTGTAAAAAGTAGGGATTACAATTGTTTAACTTGAGCATACTCTAGTTCCAAGTTCTTAAAATCATCTTGGCACTGTCTTAGTTCTTTCCTGTCTAGGATAATTTCTTCACTCTCGTCATTAGCTAAAGGGCGATAGGTTAAAAATTTTATATCAACAAGTATAAATCATAGTGTAACATACAAAAATCAGTTAGACAGGAAGAATTTGAATCAGATTCGTTTCCTTCGAACTCTCTGGTTACTCCGTTCTTATTTTCTTCTGGACTTGGTTGAACAGAAGCTGTTGGGGAACGAAGGGTAGAAGAGGTAGAAGGTGAATTTTTATTAGAAACTAGGTTATCTCGCTCACTACTATTCTCTTCCTCAAGCTGAGAGGATGGTGATTTATTTGATTTTTTAGCCATACGCGAAAGTTATTGATTTGATTTTTTATAAAGAATATACAAGAGTTAATAGATTGGAGAATAAGTAAGACAAACAGGTGGATAATTGTAATTTTTAAGCAAATAAGATTTGGTCAAGAAAAAATCCAATATAAATTTGGTGATTTGAGATAAGTTAGCAAACCCATAATGATAAACACGAATAAAACCCTTGATTTCCAAGTCAATTATTTTTATTCTTCTTTAAGCTTTTAGTTCAATTGTATTAAATATATAATCTAGTTGTTAACTTATATGTAGCACAAATAATTTGCATATTCACTAGCCAACAGTGTGGTCAACTTTATACTAATATCGTATTTAGCTTGTATTTACAACAAGTGTATTTTATCTTAGACACTTATTCTACTTGATAACATCCTGAGAAAAAAATTAATAATTCGAATTTATTCCAAATTTAACTCAATTAACTATTCATCACATTTACAATCTTAAATCCCGCTATGAATTACTCTGATGTCATATATAAGTTAAATTCAACGTAACTGCTCTTAATAATTTATTAAACTCATAACTTTGAAATTAGCTTTATTTTTTTGCTCAATTTTAACTAATCATATTATTTCCAAATTTGAACAAACTTATTTTGGGATAAATCTGATTTACCTGAATTTGGAAATAAAATATACGGTGCTGAAAATTATTAATTCGTTGGACTAAATAGTTAAAATTCAGTTAATTAAAGCTTTAGCAATATAACTATTGCTAACTTAGTACTATATTAAATGTTAAGCTGCTAAAATATATAATTAAATCAATATCAATCGTCGTTATTACTATTCACATTAGAATTTTATAAAACTTTTTACTCAATTTAATACTAACATAAATGATCGAATTTTTTCATGTTGGAATTTTTGAAAAATCCATTTAAATAACATACAAATTTATGAAACACTCAATACTGGTTTTAAATATGTATACTGTGATAGAATTATTTATCGTTTAAGAGCTTGGTTGCTAATACTAAATCCCAATAAGATTATTTCTTATATAAAGGTAACATTTATTACATATTAGCCAGACTATAAAAAATTCTATTTAATATCAACTTCATAATAAACAGCATAAATTTAAATAGTAATAATTAATTAACCAATATATTATTAATATTATTTCTCTCTAACCAACTTTTATACTAAATTTGATTTTTTAAGTCCTCTCTAATATAAACCACATAATATGGGTTTGCAGTTAAATCCGTTGTATCTTTAAATATTTCTTCTTTAGGCACCTATCAACACTATTAGTAAATTAATTCTATTTAAGTGGTTTTAAATTTACTTCTGAAACAAATTCATCATTGTACTTTAACCAACGATTCTTTTTCCAATCTTTAATGTAAATCCAGTAATGACCAAATGAAGCTAGACCTAAATCAATGTTAATTATTTTATAGTTTAAAACAAATTATTTCACTTACCACTATGAATAAATACAGCATGTAAATGATATGGAGAGTCTTTAGTTTGACTTAAAATAGACTCTAATTGCTTCTCTCCAAGCTCCATATGTTGAGTATTCTGTTCAATTACGGCATTTAAATGATTTGAATGATTATTCAATATTTTTAGGGTTTGGTCCAATTGGCTAGGCTCTGGTGATGGCTCTAAATACTCAGCCAAAGGAGATTCCGACTGCTGATCATACTCCTTAAGCTGAGTTTCATAATAATTAATAGTTTTTGAAAGTGATTCGCCATATGTGTAGTTATTTCTATTTCCATTTAAGAATTTCACTTTATCTTTACTTTCTCGAATTATATCTCTGATTTTCATTGCTTCTTGACGGAAGTGGGGAGATTGAGAGTTTGATTCCAATTGATCTACATACTTTGTCATATACCAATCCAAATGAAGAGTATCCGTTAATTCTATGTATGCCTGTGATTTGTAAGCCTGTAATAGTTTGGGGTCAAATTGTACTCTTTGAAGTTGAATTTGTAAAAATGGAGGGGCACTTTCTATTGCAAGCTCTCTATCAGCTTCTACATCAGTCATTTCAACCTTAGAAGTTTGGAAGTATTCATCCAAACAATCATATAGTCCACAGCTACGATCTTGAATATTCAAAATTAAATTGCTAAATTCTTCTAATTTAGTACTTTTAACTAATTCACCAGTTTTTGGATTTATATATTTGATTATTTGTCGCGTTTTACCATAAAATAATTCTTTAATTAAATTGGAATCTGGCTGATTTGGCTGAGAAAGGAACGATCTTTCCATTAGACGCATCATATGATCCATACACTCAGATACATCTTGCTGACTTCCTAGAGCAAGAGTTTCTTCAACTACCATACTCTCGTCCATTGGAGATTTATCACCAATATCCATTGGGGATGGAGCTGATGGGGCAGGGTCATCGCTATTAAGGTCAATGAGATCAGTGTTATTATCAGGAGTATCTTGAGCTTCAGTTAAATCCTTAGCGTTACTATCTCCAGGTACTGAATTGTCAACTAATGGTGATTGCAAAGGTGAAGGAGAGATGTTACCTGGCTCTTTAGGCGTGGATAAAGGTTGAAGAGATTGAGGTGCGTTATCTGCTTTTGTAGCTTGTCTCATAGAATTTACTACAGAATCTATATCCTGATGAATTGGCTGAACATCCATATGTCCTAAAGCCATTAGAGCAAGCTGTTGACTAGGTGATACTGATAAATGACCATTATTTTCGGATAGGATAATAAATAGTGCTTTAAGATGTGTTGCGAATAAATGAGCTTGTTGAACTTCCTCTTCTGAAACGGGCCTTTCATCAACCACAAGAGGTGTTTTTGGAGTTGTTATATTATCTGGTGAAAAGTTCATTACACGATTATATAATGGACTAAGAGAGTAATAATACTGCAGTAATGAATTTAAATAACAAGTGTTTCCAATATTATTTAATCCAGTTGGTAGATCAGATTCAGGTAATACACCAGATTCAATAAATCTATTTAGCAATAGAGTACCTCTAACCATTGCGATAGTTTTGAGATTTTGACGGTATTGAGATTCATTTAAGGGGTCGCTTTGTACCTAATTGGGTGTCACAAATTATTGGATTAAATTATTAAGGGGATTGGCAATACCTTTGCATTATATTTTCTAATAACTTCATGATCATCGATTTCGTCATCTGAAATATCTATATAGTTATAAGCACTTTGTCGCTCTCTTTCTCCAATTATTCCTAGATTATAATCAATTAGTCAGATTAATAGAATTATATATATAATAAAATACTTACCTTGAGACTGCATTAGCATAGTCTCTTCTCCTAATACTTCTGAGCCACGCGCTTGAGCAGCATCAGCTAAAGCGTCCACTAAGACAGGCTGACGTCTGGAATCCCTCTGAGCTAAGTGTCTATGGAACAAGAGTAAAACTTGATCAGATAAGTCTGAAGTACAGTGTAAATGAGAGTAAGGTGGCTGTATTTGATCAGGGTTTAACGTGAGTTCAATACTTCCTATTCCCTTAGGATGTCTAGGTGGATATCCTCCAAGTAAACTAGTAACCCTTTGATTTGCACTAATAAAAAATGAATCCTTTAAAAACTCATCTTTACCATGCAATAAAGCAATCCTATAAATCTCCAATTTAAAGGCCAAGTAAAACTCTTTTGATCTGGAAAGTTCTTCTGAAGGAGGTGGGAAAATAAACTTATCTTTTATTTCAAATCCTAAACGTTCGAATAAAAGTCTAGTATTATCATTCCACCCTAGTTTTTTTACTAAATTTTGATTTTCAGTATTAATTGAGCGCTTTTCACCATCGAATATGTTAGATAAATATGTTGATATTAGTTTTAAAGCTGTTAGTTTAGCGTCTAAATCAGGGTAATTGGAGGAAAAGTATTCTATTTCTTCTTGAGGGAATAGGGGTGTGGGTTGTAAATACATAACATTTAGAGGGCAGTTAGCGCATTTAATTTCTACACTTGTGTCATTACCCCCAAAGGTGTGCTTTTCACAAACAAATACGTGTGTAGGGTTGTTATCTACACAGGGACCACTGGCACTCGATTGAACGAAAAAGGTATACTTAAACTTACAAATATAACAAAAAACTTCTAGAGTATCTTCTGAAGGGTCGCAAATATGTCTTGTTACTGTATTGGATCTGTCTAACATTAGTAATTTATGCTTGTGATTGGTACTACTCCCAGTTAAATTAAAAAGATAGTGTGTTAAGTAAGGTAAACTAACACCCAATCGACTTGCGTAATCAAACATCATTATTTAATTATTTAATTATTGGAATTTTATAGTATATTTTAATATTTTATTGTTTAAGTGTTAAGGAGCACTCAGCGATTGTATTGTTTAGTAATACAATTCAAATTTGGGGTGAAGATGACGTTTTGTGGGATTTTTAATCTAATAATAAAACCAGTCATTATTTTCGAAAGTTTTTTAGATCCAAAATTGCCTTAATAATAAATATTAAATCTGCTCAATCTTAATCTAATTACTTTTTAATTTTATTAGCTTTCTATAGACTATAATAGTTTTTTGATTTGGTAGATATATCTACAGTATACTAAATACTATTCATGATAAGCAAATTTTATCAATTTAATAAAAGTACAAGCTAAATTATTGAAAACTTTGATATAGTAAACATATCTACTAATATTATAATTTTCTAACACTACTTTTATGTATAATTCATACTCTTAGTCATTACCATAGTTATTTATTTGTTAATATTTGTCTTAGCATTAGCTTATACCTCCGTTTTAAATTATAAACAGGATCCAATAACGTCAGGGATAGTCATGAGAAAATCTATTAAATAAACTCTAATTATTTAAAATACCATTCCAAGTTTAATAAATCCTATATTAAATATTAGCGCTATCCATTTCATTTTCAGTTAAGTATAGTGTCTTATTTTGATATAATAATGTCTTACATATTTTGACGACTATTACATGATTAATAATAATCATTACATATTTTTCTATAAAGAATACTAAAATCTATTTTTAATAGATTTAATTAGTTTTGTGCTATTTAAAAAACAGTATGATTATTATAATATACGCTATAAAGCGTGAACAAGAGGTGCAAAATATCTTGGCAATAAATCATAAATAAGTCATAAAGCACAGCTTATTATAATATAAACTTACTTTAATAATGTCAGACTATACAACTGTATTATTAATATTCGAATAATTTGAATTTATTAAATCCCACAATTTTAATTAATCTAACATGGGATAAAAAGTATAAGCCTCGAAAAATATAAAAAAGTTACCAATAACAACAAATATTAATATTAATATCAGTATAATGACAGAGAGTACCTCATTATCAAATCCTGTGCCCATTGCAGACGATGGAAGCACCGCAATCCAAAGAACTGTAGAAGTTCAAGATACAGTTTATACTCAACTTACTGATGAAGAAGTATTTAACTTGTTTGAAATTGAAAAAACTTGCAGAATAATTTTAGAAAAAGGGTTTGAACAAGTAAAACACAAAAAAATTATAAAAATAATAATAATTTACTAATATATTTTATTATGTAGATTGCTTTACAATTTCCTGACGAATTATTACCTATATCAAATTATATTAGTCAACAATTAGCTATATTAACTAGAAAGCCTAACTTTATTTTAGCTGACACTTCATACGGAAGGTAAACATATAATTTTATCTTTATTGAACTTAAACTAAATTGAATTTAGTTGCTGTGTAGACGAAGTAGCAGTAAGTCACGTAGAAAGTGGTGTAATTATTCACTATGGTCACTCTTGCTTAACTAGGTAAATTTCTCAAAATAATAATTAACACAGTTATATTAACATAGTTTTATTCAGAGTTGATAAATACCCTGTAATTTATGTTTATGGCAAAAACAGCTTAAATTTGGATGATTGTATTGAAAAATCTAAAGCCAAGATAACTAGCCACGATGGTGAATTTAAACATATTATAGTTACTGGAGAGTTGGATTATTCTGATAACTTTGGTAAATT